>RJWJ010005002.1:0-71343 GCA_004363605.1 Indri indri | reverse complement strand
AAAAAAAAAAAAAAAAAAAAAAAGAATGCAGAGGTGTACACACTTGGCTTGCTCTGGAATGAAGGTGGGACTGGAAAGGAGAGTCATGAGGGTGGGGCCCTGAAGAGTTGGGACTTGATTTAACTAGGCCTTTGGGCCCAGCAGAGCAGGTTCTTTACTGGGAGCCAGCGCTAGCTGGGAAACAAGAAGCCTAAATTCCAGGGATGGCTTTCCCTCGGACTCAGTATATAACTTTGAGGAAGGGCCTTTCTCTCTCTCTGCATCTTGGTTTCTCTATCTTTTCAGTGGGAACAGAGCTAACTGACTCATCTATGTAGGATTTGATTTTTCCTTTTCTTCTTCCTATGGACAGGTACCCCTTCTCCCTCCCTCACTCCATTCCTAACCTGACCTTTCTGCCCAGAGCTCTGACGCAGAGAGGAAAGGGTCAAGAAAGGCCAGAGTTGCAGACTGTAAGTCCTCGTGGGCCCCACATCTTCCTACTGCTGGCTCTTCCATCTAGTTGCTATATGACCCTGAGCAGATTCCTGCTTTAACTTCCCTGTGGGGTTGGTGTATACTTAGCTATTACAGTTCCTGTCCTTAGTGACCCTTGTCTGGAGGGGAAATCACAGTGCTCAGGAGCCCTTACCTATTCACAGGAAGGTGGTGGATAGGCCCCTGGGCACTTGGAAGCCTCCAGAAGCTGACCAAGCAGGTCTCTCCAGCAAACAGCAAGCCCAGGCTAGCGCCAGGCCTGATTCTGCAAAGCCTTTCACCCTCAGAGCACGTGAGGCAGCAGGCGGGGACAAGCAGGGGGTCAAAGTTCTGTTGGCTTCCATGGAGTCCCTGCTCTGTGACTGCGGTGCAGGCACACGGAGCACACAGAACCTGGCAAGGGACTGAAGGTGCAGGTGGGCCCTAGGCCAGTGGGTGAAGCAGTGAGAGCTGATGAGAGGCCTGGAAGCTTGGAGGCTGGGCCTGAGGCTCAAAGGCTCGGGGGAGGAGATGGTCCACCGGTAGGTTTTAGGATTGGTTCTTAAAACAAAGAGAGACTAGTTAAGGCAGGCCCTGTAGTCTTAAGGCCTGTCAGGCCAGGCAGAGGGGTGAGGAGAAGGTCTCCCAATCTATTCAAGCTTCATCCTAGCACAGATTTGGCTCATTGTTTTCTCTCTGAAATTGAGGTGGAATGTTGTCTTGGGATTCTGAGTCAGTCTTCCTCACCCAGGACAGGAGGTATCTAAGTTTAGGTGACTTCTTTCTCAGACTCCCTACCCCATAGCACAGCTAAGTTTAGGACTGAGCACAAGGGCTGACTTCACCACTGAGTCCCAGCCATACTGCCTGAGGCCCTGACAGCATGCCACTCCATCCCTAGGTCTGACAAGATGTACCAGGTTCCACTGCCGCTGGACCGGGATGGGACCCTGGTCCGGCTCCGCTTCACCCTGGTGGCCCTGGTCACGGTCGGCTGTCCGTTTGTCGCCTTCCTCTTCTGCATCCTCTGGTCCCTGCTCTTCCACTTCAAGGAGACAACGGCCACACACTGTGGGGTAGGGCTTGGGGGGCACTGATACCTTATATTCAGGTCCATCTGGATCTTCTTTGGCTCCTGAATCTGTTTTAACAGGATTAGCCAGCTCTCCAGTGGGGACCATCAAACATACAGGGCTGCTGGGGGATTGCCTGCAAATTGATGCCTCAGGGATTAGTTTCTCTCCACCTTCCATGAAGGTTCTAGGGGATGGAGTCAATGAAGTGAGCAGCTCCAGAGCCCACAACCCAATCCTGACTTGATAAAGGAGCAGATTCTGGAGCCCCAGGGTTTTCTTGGGGGTAGAGAGAGAACAGGATTGGGCTAGGTGCGGCAGGGTGGACTTATGCCAGTCTCTATGGGAATGTGATTTTGTATATATGTGTTTATGTGATTGTGAGGGACATGACTGTGTATGATGGTTTTGAGTGGGGTGTGTGCGTGAGCAAGACTATCTCTGTGCCTGTCTGTATGGAGACCTGATGATGTGTGTGTATATGTGTTGTGAGGTAGGTCCCATACCCTTCGAGGTTCCGTAGATGACTGTGTACCTTCTGGACAGAGATATGGGGTGCTGGGCCAGGAAGAAAGATGTGAGAGTTCTTTCTCTGCAGGATATGAGAGTAAATGGGCTAGACTTGTGTTGACATCCACTGATCTGTATTACCTGAGACACAGAGACTGAGCTTTGGTTTCCCCGTGTCTAAAATAGAGTTAATAATCCTGTCCTGCTCCTCCTTCTCAGGGCTAGTATAGAGCTCTAGGAAATGTGGGATGGTGGTCTGGGCAGTGTGAAGGGTGAGGAGCAGAAGGAACTGGGGGAAGAAGAGATTTTCAGATTGGAGGGCAGGCAGGCGATGAAGTTAGCCTAGGGGCTCTAGGTGTGGAAGAGGCAGGGCCTGGACGTGGGCCCTTGGCCTAGCCTTGGAGAGAGCTCTGAAGGCCCCCAGCCAGCTGGATCCCCGCTTCCTATAAAGAGCATCTGCTCCAGAGAAAGGGCTAGGACTAGCAGTGGGGTCTGGCTGAGAGTAAGGGGTGGGGGCCCACTTCTTTTGTTCATATGACTTGAAGTTTCCCTTCTTCCTGATTTGTCAGTGGGTAGATGTGGGCCTTGAGATGTGGGTACACAGTCTGATGAGACCTACAGCTGAGAACTATCAGAAGGAACAGGACTGGAAGAAAAGGGAGTGATCAGTTTATCAGAGGGGGAGTATCACCCTTTCCTGACATAATGCTTAACCTCAGATAAGGCGTTAGATCTTCCTGTTACCCTGGCCAACTCTCGTTCATCCTACAAAACCCTGCCCAGGTGTCTCCTCCTCTGACAAGCCTTCCCTAGTCTCTTTGGAGCAAACTTAATCACTCCCTCCTGTGGATGCCAACAGTTCCTGTGTTGTCTCTCATACAGTTCTACCATATCACATTTGTGTCTGTCTTCCCTACCAGACCAGGTTCTCCTTGAGGGTAGACACTGCATCTGAGTTAGAAAGTATTTGTTGAATAAATGAATACAATTCCCTAGCCCAGTGCCCTGGGGAAAGGAAGGCATGGTATAAGGCATTCACAGTCCAAACAAAATTTATTTGTTTGGCATGTGGAGTTAAACAGACTAGGCTGTGTGCTCTGCCCCTTGTGGCTGGCCCGGAGGGCTAATGGGACCAATAACTTCAGCATACCTTGTACAGCTATTATCCATTCTTGGCATACCACTTAGGGAACTAAGGCATAGGTAGTTGCTGGAGGGGTACCTGGCCCCTCTGGAGCAATAATAGGCCTAGTGACCCTGGGGGTATTTTGTCCACTCCTTGGGACTACCCTGTTGGATCCACCAGGGTAGAATTTGAATTCCCACCCAGAGTATTCCAGGAATGGCCAACTCCAGGAATAAAAAAAGCAACCTAGTTCAATATATCTATATTTATGACTTTGCCCCTGCTTGCACATCCCCAGTGATGAAGAGCTTCCTTTTGCCCTAGATAGTCTATTCTAAGGAATCTTAATAACTAACCATTAGCAAGTTCTTTCTTATAGTGAGCATATACTTTCTTTCTGGTGAATCTCTGCCCTGGCCCTGGCACTGCTTTGGTAGCCATAGAGCTACTGTTTCCTCCTGGTTTCAGATCAGCCCTGCAGAGACAAGAAAGCAGTAATGAGGTCCCTGAATCTGTCTTCTTAGGTAGCATAGCTCCAGTTCCTTCAGGCAACCCTCCCAGGACATGATCTCCAGGCTCCTGCCTACCCTGAATATGCCCTTGTACTTAGCCCAGTTAGTCGCTTTCTCTCTGTGCTAGGCCTTGATCTGGGCATAGGACTCCAGGTGGCCTGGGCAGTACAGGCAAAAATGGGACTGTTCATTTCTATTACTGACTGGGAGACTTCTGTTGATGCAGCCTGAGCTGCCATTAGCTGTTTCTGCACGGGTACAGGCTAGACACTGATATCTCACATTCGGGACTGTCAGATCTCTTTTGGATCCTGATTCTATTATCATAGTATTAGCCAGTTCTCCAAGGAGGCCCAACAAACATACTCAGTCCTGTTAAAAAGGGCCAGATCCCATTCTGCTTTCTCTTCATTCCTAGAAACCTAACTATATCCCTGGATACAACCCTGAGAAAGGCCCCCACCCCCATCCCTGGCAAGGAAGCTGCTGTGGGCTGACCTTAGCCACTATCACTTCTTAACTTTGCAGAGTGTTCCAGGATTTATGACGTGGCCTTGTTGATCCAGGGAAGGCTGTGTGCTTGGGCAGGCGTGGAGAATTGGGCACTGTGGGCGGGAGGGCAGGCCCTGAGGACCTAGGGGTGGGACCCTCTAGTCTTAGTACAGTCTCAGTCCAGCAAGAGCCCTCACTCAGCCCAAGTCCCGGATTCTGCAGCACCCAGTGTGAGTGTTTCTTAGTGAGCCCCCAACCCATCCCTGATGCTGAGCCAGACTAGTAGACTGGGGTCTCCTTAATGTAAGGGAATATGAGTCCCAAGGGGAGATTTTGTCCTAGGCCTTTTAATACTAAGCCATCTCTGTCTGCCCTCTGCTTGCCACAGAAGGGAGCCCAGCTTAAGGGGTCATGGTAGTTGGGGCAGTATGGGTTGGGAGGGAGTGCCCTGCTAGGGGGGAGAAGGGAGTAGAAGAAGCTCAGCTCTGCCCTGGTTGGGTCTAGGTCTGGCCGGGACAGAGGCTTCCTGGGTCTGGCCCAGGACAGCAGGCTCAAGTTGTGGAGAAGGTTCCCATGACCCTCAGATTCCCCCAAACCTTGGATTGGGTGACATTGGGTCCCCTCAGAGGGGAAGGAAATGGGTATCTGGGCCTCCACAGGTACACCGATATTTTGGGATCAGGCTACTACTGGCCTGAGGCTTAGATCATTCAGAGCCTGGGGGTGGGATGGCTGGCAGCCCGTGGCCTCACTGAAATAGGTTCCAGGGCACTCCTACTGTTCTTAGTTGAACTTGGGTAAGGAGCAGGAATGTGGTCAGACAGGGTCAGTGGGAGGGCTTCAGCCAGTCTAAGCCAAGGATCCTTTGTCTAGGTAAAGGAAACCTTGACTTAAGTTGTCAGGTGGCAAGAGGCCTTCATCCTGGTGTTTGAGTTCCGGGCCTCAGTTTCCCCTTCTGTGGAATGGGAATAATAACATTTCCACCACTGATCCTTCTCCCAAGTTGCTGTGAGGGTTGTGAGAGCGAGATGGGCCATCAGAGCTCCCGTGTCCAGGCCTCTGGGGACCTCTATTCTCCAGGCTCTTCAGGAGGTGGACCTAGAATATCAGTATGCCAAGGGGATTCCTAAGACCTGACCCTGCCTGTCTCTGCTGCTTCTCCTTCTCTGCGCTGTCTTCCTTTTTCCCTTATGCCCTTTCTACCCTTTCTGTTCTGGCTCTTTCTTATACTCTGAAGAGCCAGCTCTGGCCCCACTTTCCCAGGTCCAGGTATCCTACCAGGCCCCAAGTTGTGTCCCTTGCTCTGCTTGAACCACTCCCTACAGGATGTTCTCTGCGGCCTCCCAGCCCTTGGACCATGATGGGACTGTTTTCCGGCTCCGCTTCACAGCCATGGTCTGGTGGGTCATCACTTTCCCTGTGTTCGGCTTCTTCTTCTGCATCATCTGGTCCCTGGTGTTCCACTTTGAGTACACGGTGGCCACTGACTGTGGGGTGAGTGCCAGGCTTCCCAGTCCCTGGGTCAGGGCTAGGTCAGGAGATGGCGGTAAGGGTGGAATCAGAGAGTGGAGAGAAGGTGGAAGGTGAGAGAGAGGGGAAGGGACAAAAGGGGAGGGAGGGGCAAGTCAGAGTTAGGGAGAATATAGGGGGGAGAGATGCAGAGAAAGTAGAATCACAGTCCTCTAGGAGTTGGAAGAGGATTATAAAAAGTACAAGGAGCAGGGGAAGGGAGTGATGGGGGAGGGCAAAGGGTTGGGAATGGGCAGGAGAGATCATGAAAGGGAGAAGGAGGCTGAAGAAAGACCAGTTTGAAGAGGAAGCCAGGACCGAGGAGGTAAGATGAGGCCAGGAGACAGGAGATACAGCAGGTGGCTTTAGCCCAGACGAGGGAACTGACTATAGAGGATCCTCAGCCCTGATCTGGGATCCTCAAGCTTTGTTTTTCTCACTGGCAGCCCCAGGCCCCACAACCTGTGTCCACTCAGGCTTCTGCCAGCCGGAATCATGGATGGACTTCTTGCCTCCCAGATCAGTCCTGAAGGCCCAGGGGTAGAGGTTCTGTGTCAGGGGCATGGAATCGAATATGGACTTGCCCTTAGCATCTCGTTCCTGCCAGAGTCAGTCCTTAGACACAGACAGTCACGACATAGTGAGTTGGGATTCCTGTTATGATTAAAGGGAGTACAGGGACTGTAGGGCTCAGAGGAGGTACTTAACCAGCTTGGACATTGGAGAAGCCTTTCTTTCTGGAGGAGGGGGCATTGTTGCCCTGAGAGTGAAGAAGGATCTTTGCGAAAGCCAGGCTTATGACTTTGGATTTTATCCAGAGGGCAGTAGGGAGCTTTGGAAAGATTTTAAGCAGGAAAGGGACGGGATCAGATTTGTGCTTTAGAAGATCATTCCGGCTCCTGAATGGAGAACAGATTTAAGGATAGGGGCAAGAGTAGGGAGACTAGCGAGGAGGCTAATGCAATAGCTCATGCTGCTAGGGAAACCAGAGCTAAGATGGGGACTGTGAGGATAGAGAGGAGGGGATGGAGTCTAGAGAGGAGTAGCAAGTAGGATTGGTAGGAGTTGGAGTTTTTGTCTAGTTGGCAAGGGGTGGGGGGCAGTAAGGTAGATAGGGAAGTTATTTATAATTTGGAGGGACTTTTACCTGAGGCCAAATGATTTACCTGCTGGTGAAATATGAGGTGCTATGGTAGGGGATTTTTTGGAACTCTCCCCTTATACCATGTGAGTTTCTGACCTACTGCCCTATCAGAAAGGGGTCATCTACCCATCTCTCAGTCCTCTTAGCTCTGAGCTCATGGGAAAGTTTGGGGTGAGCTATGTGCCTGGTCTCTGATAGTTCCTGATGTTGCTTGCTGCTGGCATAGTTGGTGGGTGGGGAACTTGTGTGCTTGGGATGGGGCTGAGGGTAGGGGTATATGTACCTGATTTTGTGTGTGTGTGTGTATGTGTGTGTGTGTGTACACATGATGGAAGAAACAGTCCCTGCTGTTAGAATCCTGCCTCCACCCCTAATCTGAGAGGAGCTTGTGAAGACAGGTCCAACAGCCTGTCTCTCTCTTCCTCCTGAGGCCTCTGCCAAACTCTATCATCTCTACCTGATACCTGTTGCCAACCTTGGTGAGACTTCAGGGCCTTTGAATGCTTTGGGCTCTCCCAGTCAAGCTTTAGATGCTGATCCTGTTCCCCTCAAAGTAGCTGAGATTGGGGAGGAGTTTTCAAAATGAATATTTCAGGATGTGGAGGCAACACTCTCACTAACCTAACTCAAGGGAACAGAGAGGCAGAAAAATCAAGTAAGGAGACTTGGTCTTGGAAGAGTCTGGTGAAGATAAACTTTCTACTTGTCACCTATGAGCAGGCCTTCCCATGCTCAATGGCCATGTAGCTCACAGCCTCTTTGCAGGCTTTTCAGGGAAGTTCGTCTTTTGAAAGTCATCACTTACTGTACCCACTGCGTGCCAGATACTGCAGATGCTTCACTACATTATATTTAGAATTCATAAGCGCCCTGCAAGGTAGTTTTATCCCTATTTTACCAGTAAGGAAGTTGGAGCTCAGAGAGGTAAAGTGACTTACTAAAGATCACCCAGCTAATAAAGGCAGAGCTGGAATGCAGACCCGACTTTATGCAGCTCCAAAGCCTCCCTGGTGCTTCTTCACTGATTACTCAGAGTGAATATCTGAGTCTGGTTTCAAGCTATGGCCTTGAGAGCAGCATCTTTTCTCTGAGAGCTCGGTACTTAGCCTCCTCTGATAGTGCTGAGGAGAATCCATCTCCTTTTTTGTGGAGGCTGTGAAGCCCCTGGCTGGTCCTGCCCCTACCCTTGCCCTGTGAGCTGCCTGCAGCATTGCTCAGCTTTCCAGCAGTCTGGAGACCCATTCAGCATTTTCATTGGAAGAAACGAACGAAGGAATCTTTCAGAACTCTGTCTCTGCAGACTGGTCCCTCCATAGTCAGAGCAGGTCATTCCCTTGCTAGGTCATGGGCTCTGGCAGTGTCCTGACCTTGTTAAAGGGTCTAAAAAAGTCCATGGAAAGTGTAGGCAATGGACTGGTACCTTCTATAGTCTTGGAATCTTTTAAAAATGCAGATTCTCACTTTCCAGACCTGCATTTTCACAACCCCCCAGTGAGTTGTAAGCGCTATTAAAGTTTGTGAAGCACCGTTCTAGGCCTAGAGTCTAAGAGATCCTCCTCCTGTCCCTGGCTTTCCTGTCTCCTTCTAAACTACTGTCCATTCATCCCCCATCCTCTCACCTCTCATACAAGCAACACACCAGTCTTTGCAGCCCTGTAAGTATCATCTCTTCTTTCTTTCTGCACCTTAAGCAGTGAGGCTTTAATTCCTTAAGGCTGTGGTCCCCAACCCCCAGGCCATGGCCTGGTACAGTCAGTGAACTGTTAGGAACCAGGCTGTGCATCACCGCCTGAGCTCTGCCTCACTGCTCCCACCCAGGGCACCCCCCCCCCATCCCTGGAAAAATTGTCTTCCATGAAAGTGGCCCCTGGTGCCAAAAAGGGTGGTGACTGCTGCCTTAAGGAATGAGGAATTCCAGGCATTGAGAAAGATGGATGGAGGAAATACGAAAGAGAAGGGTCATTTTCTTAGATTACGTCAGGTTAGGAGCAACTGCTTTCTTAAACATGATCAGGGTAGGGGTACCCTTCTGGCCCAGCTCCCCCAGGATCTCACAGCATCCTCTACCACTTTGGCATACCTGCCCAGAGGAATGAATGGAGCTGGGAGCAGTCAGAGGAACATCTTGGCTGGGCAGTGAATTCAGCACTGTTCCAAGGAAGCTTAGACGGTCTCTAACTCATCCCTGTCCTCAGGTCTGAATCTGGGGTCCTGGACTCCTGGAATTCATGCAGGGTCTTATGGGAGGCACAGCTTTGAGCTATGGGCATAGGGAGTATGTGAACCCATCTATACACTGCCCAAATACGGGCAGGTTTAGTGTGGGGGGAGATGGAGAAGGTCACAAATCCCAGGCTGGCTGGGGAATGAGAACCCAGCATGTTGGGACTGGGACCGGACCTGGAAAGGGAGGTCTGGGGGAGCTGTGGGGGAACCTAAAGGACTTACTGGAGGGGAAGGGGCTGGAACAGAGCCTTCTGAAGGCAGGGGTGATTTTGACAGACGGAGAGAAGGCTCTCCAGGTAGGCGGGGCCGGCGGAGGCAGACGCCCAGACAGGTCACAACCCTCCAGGTACCCAATTACCTGCCCTCGGTGAGCTCGGCCATCGGCGGGGAGGTGCCCCAGCGCTACGTGTGGCGTTTCTGCATTGGCCTGCACTCGGCGCCTCGCTTCTTGGTGGCCTTCGCCTACTGGAACCACTACCTCAGCTGTGCCTCACCATGTCCCTGCTACCGCCCACTTTGCCGCCTCAACTTCGGCCTCAACGTTGTGGAGAACCTCGCGCTGCTAGTGCTCACCTATGTCTCTTCCTCAGAGGACTTCAGTGGGTGCTCGGAGAAGGGAGGAGTGGGGAAGGGCTCAGGGAGGGGACATGCCCCGCCCCTTCCCAAACTTCCCGCGTAGGGGTGTGGGCACTCCCTGCCATGGGGTGCGCACTCCCAATCCTCCTTTCCCTCCAGCCGTCCACGAAAATGCTTTCATTGTGTTCATTGGCTCATCCCTCGGGCACATGCTCCTCACCTGCATTCTCTGGCGGCTGACCAAGAAGCACACAGTAAGTCAGGAGGTACGGTCTACCCCTAGTAGGGCTCCAGGCGGCCCACAGGAAAATCAGAGACATCTGTCCTCAGGATGCGGGTAACGGTGAGGCGGGAACTGGAGTTCTAATGGGAACCCTGGCAGAGGGGTGCTGGGGTTGGGGCTGGGCCTTGGGGACAAGTATAGAGAGATTGATTGGTCAGAATCTAGGACTGTGTTTGGGTCCTAGCGTGGGAGAATAGACGAGATGGAGGTTCCAAATGGGGGTAGAAAGGGGCAGCACCCAGGCTGCAGTGGATTAGGAACAGTGGCAGGGATTGTGGTCTGTAATACTTCCGGTGCCCCACCCACATGCAGGCCTTTCTTTTCCCTACAGTTTCTGGAGATGTAGGGATGCTGGGTGGCTCCACTAACTGTCCTACTCCATCCTCCTGAAGTGGGAATGGCAGGGATAGCACTGCTCTTTGGCCTCATCACTCCCCCAAATGCAGGGATGTGAACTTGTTCATCATTCCTGCTGCCCCTGCCTGTGCCCCCTTCCATGACCACTAGGGGGAACAAAGGGAGGTAAGGCCCAGCGCTTAGGAGCTGGGGCTAAAAGGGGAGGCTTATACATAGCCAACAAGCGGCAAAGCTGCAGAATGATGAGACAGCCTGTCCTCCTAGGATCGAAAATCCTACAGCTGGAAACAGCGGCTCTTCATCATCAACTTCATCTCCTTCTTCTCGGCGCTGGCTGTCTACTTTCGGCACAACATGTATTGTGAGGCTGGAGGTGAGGCTAGGACAGGATCCATAGGTGGTCATAAGTGGATATGGGGCAGTTGCCATTGTTTTCCCTGTGGTGGACTAGTGGTGGGGTGATTTATCAAGAGGCCCCTGAGGAGGGGTAATGGGAGCTTCACCATGCCCTGTTCCTTGTGTCCTCACAACAGTGTACACCATCTTTGCCATCCTGGAGTACACAGTGGTCCTAACCAACATGGCGTTCCACCTGACAGCCTGGTGGGACTTCGGGAACAAGGAGCTGCTCATAACCTCTCAGCCTGAGGAAAAGCGATTCTAAACCCTTCTGTTCTGCTAGGGAGGAGGCAGCCCACTTCCCAGAAACAAGAAACCACTCTGGCCTTCCCCACCCCATGTCCTCTCTGGGCCCTACTAAAGATGGGGGAGGGAGAAGAAGGAATGGCCTAGGCCAAGGCTGACCCCAATGCTGCTGGCTGTTCCTTCTCCCCCTCATATGGGCACAAGGGCTCTCAAGCAACATCACCCTTACCTGAGAGGCCTCAAGAAGCTGAGCTGGCGAGAGAGCTCCACCATTTGGTGCTAAAAAAAGCTGTGAGGTTCATGACCACTATCTAGTTCTTGGCTCTTACATAGCCACCTTTTGCTGAGGTCAGGAACCACTGAGCAGTGGCTGCTACCCAAATACTGCAGCCATTTCTCTCCACGAGGTCATTCACTTGACTAATGTATCTAATGATCTACTGTGCACATGCAGGCCTGTGGCCACAGTCCCCTGATGAAGTTGCCCAGGTGTTCTGGTCCTGACTTCACCTCTTTGATTTGGTGTATGCCCTAGGGTGTGCACGCTTCCCTATCTGAGCCTCAGTGTGTCCATGTGTATGATGGGGGTGGGTATGCTGTATGATTTCCAAAAGCTCTGCCAGTTGTGGTTTTGACATCATCCGATGGAGGTGGTGTTCTGTACCTAAGAATGACCTATTCCAGAAAATACCAGCACAGCATTTACTTCCCTTCTGAAATTTCTGGCATACAGACCCTCTGTCCTCTGCAAAAGTATGAGGTGGAAGGGTCAGAGGCACAGATCCCTAACCCAAAATGGGCTCCCTGGTATTCCTCCATCTTCCCTACTACCCCAGATCCTGAGCTCTTTTGGCTGTACATTTTATTTTAAAGGAAAATAAATTTTTTTTTTTTTTTGCCAACAGTCTGGGCAAGACTTTTACTGGTCTTGGGGCTCATCTTGTTTGACAGGAACTGAGAGAGGAATGGGCTCCAGCATGGAGGGAATAAGTCCATGGCAGGGTATGATTCTAAGTGGCAGCCCCTCAACCCCTCCTGAGTCCTGGAGTTTCCTAAGGCTGACCAAAGCCTTCATTTTGATAAACAGGAGTAACTGAGCTATCCTTATAATGACTCCAAGCCTGGAAGCTGGGATACCTGCAAGTCTTCAGTTGAGGCAGAGGTCTGGGTTCCAGCCAGTACTCTTGTCAACAAAGACCTGTCCCCTTGGGGGTGTCAGGGTACAGCTCTCAGATGCATGGCTGGGGTACCTGCATTCAAACTGATGATTCTCAACCTCCCCCTTCCTGAGCCCTAGATGAAGTCTTTCCTCAAGCTTTGTGTCCTAGTGCAGTATGGCATCTGCAACTGGGCCACAGGGCAAGACTGGCCCAAGGGAGCCCAGAGCTTTGTTAGGGAAATTGGGGGGTGGTTGGGGGACCACAATGAAGTCTATTGTCTCCTGTCCCCTATTAGAAGAAACAAAAGGCTCCCAGTCTCTAGGAAGCCCTAGCCCATGCCCACCCCCTAATGCCCAGCACACAGGGAGGAGCCGGGGCCACTGGAGACAGGAGGTTTTATTGATGCTGGTGGGGGTAGGAAAGGCCCCCAGGAGCATGGGGGCTGAGTCGGTCAGCGGATGCATACGGCCTGGGCACATGGGAGCAGGTTAGGGCACATTCGTCTTCTCAGGATTCTGTAGCTCCTTCCTTGGGGAAGGAAGAGAGCCTCTTGGGAGCACAATTCCATGAGCAGCGAGGGCAGAGGTTAGAGATGGCTGAGAGCCCTTAACCTGAGAGGAGGCACCACAGTAGGCAGCAACAACTGTGTGGAAAGCTGGATGAACTGGTCAGTAGCGGAAAATGGGGAGGGGGGCACTGGGTTGGACTCTTGGGGAAGGGTCCAACTTTGGCTTGGGTGTACTCATGAGAATACCTTACATTCCCAAGCAGAGTAGGGTAGGGCCCAAAGCCCCTTTCTCTGCAGGCCTCCCCAAGGAGAAAAAGGCATTCAGAGAAAAAGGCATTCAGGGAGCCCCCTGGAAAGGGGTGCCAGAATTAGTCCTTAAGGCACAGCTGAGGGCAGACAAGGCGCCAAGGCACAACTGGTGGGGGGAGGGCAGGGGCAGCCTCCGAGCTGAGTGCCAGGGTCACAAGAGGATGCAGGACCGCCCACGCTTGACCGGTGTGGGGTTGAGCACAGCCCGGACAGCCTCAGCGAACACCTCCTTGACGCCGTCCTGCTGCAAGGCTGAGCACTCGAGGTAGCGCACAGCGTGGATCTGCTTGGCCAGTGCTTGGCCCTGCTGCGGTGTGATGGGTGCCTGGCCCTGCTCCTTGAGGCGCCGTAGGGTGTCAGGCTGGGCTCTCAGGTCCTTCTTGGTGCCCACCAGGAGGATGGGCACATCAGGGCAGTGGTGGCACACCTCTGGATGCCACTTATGCCGCACATTCTCATAGGAGGGTGGACTGGCAATGGAGAAACAGATGACAAAGACGTTGGTCTGAGGGTATGAGAGTGTGCGAAGGCGGTCATACTCCTCCTGGCCCGCAGTATCCCACAGGTTCAGGTTCACTGTGCGCCCATCAACTGCACTCTGTGCACTGTAATTGTCGAACACCGTGGGGATGTACTCCTTGGGGAAGGCATTGGTTGTGTAGCAGATGAGCAAGCACGTCTTGCCCACAGCCCCATCGCCCACCACCACACACTTGATGCTCTGCATCGTAGGTGCAGCTGCTGTAGTGGAGGCCGTGCCTCCTCCCTCTTCTGGGCCCCTCTGGATGCAGTGACCTGTGGACAGATGGGAAGGGACACTCTTCGTTAGGGAGGCCACTACACTACCCATTGGGAAGAAAGGAGGGAGGCACAGAGGGAAACTGGCTTCTGTTTCCTTAAGCTGACACCATCCTGCAATCCCATCAAGATATTGAAGAGACAGATACACAATGAGAGGCCCTGAGACCAAGCAAAGATGCTGTAAAGATGCAGTATAACATGGTGACAAGCACAAAGCTCTGGTGCCAGAATAACTAAGGTCAGATCCTGGTTTTGCTATTTTCTAGCTGTGTGACCCTGGACAAATTACTTAACCTCTCCATGCTTCAGTTTTCTTGTCTGTAAAATTGGGGGAGGTGGGCTGGGCGCAGTGGCTCACGCCTGTAATCCTAGCACTCTGAGAGGCTGAGGCGGGAGGAATGCTTGAGCTCAGGAGTTCGAGACCAGCCTGAGCAAGAACAAGACCCCGTCTCTACTAGAAATAAAAAGAAATTAGCCAAACAACTAAAAATAGAAAAAATTAGCGGGGCACGGTGGCACGTGCCTGTAGTCCCAGCTACCCAGGAGGCTGAGGCAGGAGGATCCCTTGAGCCCAGGAGTTTGAGGTTGCTGTGAGCAAGGCTGACGCCACAGCACTCTAGCCAGGGCAACAGAGTGAGACTCTGTAAATAAATAAATAAATAAAATGGGGGGGGGTGTAAAATAATCCCTACCTCATTGGGTTATTGTGAGGATTATATAATACATGTAAAGCATTTAGAACAGTGCCTGGTTAGTAAGTATTAGCTATTTTTATTTTTCTCCAGGCAATATGGACACAGAAGGAAGGTACACAAGTTTAGTGATCTACCATATCCTCTACTAAATATGGACCCCTCCTACCAGGAGACTGAAGAGGGGTTCTGGCACAGGGCAGCTTTCCCAGGTTACTCTGGGATACAGCTATGGGTAGAACCTCTCCTAACTAAGGGCCCACCCTGTCCAGTATGCTGATGTTTCAACTTCTCCAAACCCGACATCTTGGCTACTGAGTGCAAAAAGGCACAGTAAGAAAACCACTGAGTAAAGAGCACAATTCTTTGGACAGCTGCCCTATCCCAATACGGGGTGCTCTGGAGATAGGGAAAAGGGAAAGAGCTCAAGCCATCATTCTTGCAAGCATGGAAAACCCTATCTGGCTACATACACTCAGATTGGCAACTCAGTGCAGGGGAATACTGGAGACTGAGCTGGGGCCAGGATTTGGACTGGAATCTGAGTATATTATGATGAATGAGGTAGAGGCTGAGGCTCCCAGATGTTGGCATCTTCTCTCAAGGCCCTTGGTGGGGCGGGGCAGATCTTTTAAGCCCAGACAGAAGGGACAAACAGAACAAGACAAAAACTTGATTTTTCCCTCAATCTTCTGTCCCTTTCCTGAGACCATGGACTATGTCTCTGAAAAATTTCAGGGGCTTCCAGGCTCTTGGGTAGAGAACGCAGTGCCATTAAAACACCATCACTAAGAACACAGATGCTGGAGTCAGACTGGCAGGGTTCTAATCTTAGCTCTATCAACTATGTATGATCTTGACAATGTATGAGTTCCCTAAGCCTCAATTTCCTCATCTGTAAAATGGGGAGAATCTTGTCTATTGCATTAGAATTGCTCAGAGTAGGAAATGAGTTAAGGTGTAGGTGTTTGGCATGAGGCATGGCACATAGGAGGTGCCTAATAAATGGGCTGCTGTATTTATTAGTCAGGTGAATACGAGAGAAAGAGTCCCAGCTCCAGCCACCACTGTGGTCCCCTCTGCAGGTCAAGGGCCTTGGGGTAAGGAACTGCTTTTCTGAGTTCCAGAATAGGACAGAGCTTCCAGAAACTCTGTGATTATTTATACTACTGTGGCAAGGGTCCTCCTCTCATGGGCTACTTCCTCTTGGCCATGGAGGACTCTTGCTGGCCAGTACGTGACTTCCTTTCCCTAACTCTCTCCCATAACCTGGTCCTGCTCTCTTGGAGAGGGTGGCCCTCTTTTACACACAATTAAATCCTTGAGTATCCCTGCCTCCACCCAAGTAGTGTCACCACTGGCCCACTTTTTCCATTTCACTTTCCATACTGCAAGGCTGCACCCTGGTCTGGGAACCCCTTCCCCCCAGCCTGACCTCATTGGTTCAGGCTCATAATTGGTTTAAGAGCCTCAAAAATCAAAGATGGGCACACCTGTAACCCTAGCACTCTGGGAGGTCAGGAGTTTCAGACCAGCCTGAGCAAGAGCAAGACCCCCATCTGTACAAAAAATAGAAAAATTAGTTGGGTGTGGTGGCATGATCCTGTAGTCCCAACTACTCAGGAGGCTGAGGCAGGAGGATTGCTTGAGCCCAGGAGTTGGAGGTTGCAGTGAGCCATGATGATGCCACTGTACTCTAGCCAGGAAGACAGAGCGAGACCTCATCTCAAAATTAAAAAAAAGATCAAAGATGGGCATGGGGAAGAATCCCCCCACTGGGAAGCAGAAAGGGAACTTTGGTGGTGTGGGAGCTGTGAAGGACCCAGGGCTTGGTCCCATCTCCCTCCCAGGCCACAACTTCCCCTGGGATCAGCTGGGAGGGAAATGATTTCACCCTATGAGGTTGACAGTCTGGTTCACATTAAAAATATTTCTATCTTATTTATATGAATAAGTGTGTGTGTATTCAACCTCTGGACATTCAGAGAGAGACCCTCTGAGAGTGGATCAGGGAAGGAAATAAGGGCGCCCTAGGCCAGTGGAGAGTCAACTGGAACCCTCAGACTAGAAGTCGAGAGGGTTCTAGCCCCAGCTTTGATGACTCACTGCAACCAAGCATGAGGCATTTACCCTCTTTGGGCCTCAGTTTTCCTATCCAGGAAATGGAGAAAATACCTGTGACAAGGGCACTAGATGGATGAAGTAAGACTTAAAGAGCCTTGGGGGCAGGTGCCATTACTTGTGTTCACTGGATTATCTGGGAAGCACTGGCATTTCGAAGCAGAACTCTGAGGCCTGTAATCGTCAGTTCCACACAGAGCAGGGGAGTGGGTGTGGCAGCATGACTGAGAACTCTCCCCCACAAGCCCAGCACCGGGCTGGCCCAGGCAGGAAGGCAAAGAGGGAACTCTGGCCGGCAGTCACAAGGCCCAAGAGACTGGAAGTACAGCTCTCTAGGGAGGTGGTTATCAACCAGCAATCAGTAAGTCAGCCCTCAAAGGAGAGGGGAGGGAGAGGGTAGCTTCCGGGCTGGCAAGGGAACAGGGACTGACACCGGAAAAGGATTATGAGTAAGGTAGTGTCCAGAAACAAGCAGGGCAGAGGCAGTGTAGTATAGGGCCAAGAGCACTGGATACCTGAATCTGACATCCTGAGCTCATCTGTTTGCTAACCTTCCTTGACCCTTGATAAAAAAGCCCTCATCTGGTACAAGCCTTGATAGATTGATTGCATGGTATTATGTCATTTGATCCTTATAACAACCTATTAGTACTATTCCTATTTTATAGATGAGAAAACAAACTCAGCAGTTAAAGTAACCCAACATCGTACAGCTGGTTAGTACAGGAGCCAAGACACAAACCTAGTTTTGTGACCCAAAGTCCTAGGCCTTCCTCAATGCATCACATAGCCTCCAAGTTACCCCTTACCAGCTAACTGTGTGACCTTGATCAGGTAAGTCACTTCCCTCCCTGGAGCCTCAGTTTCTTCATCTGTATAACAAAAGTAATAATACTAGCCCTCCCAGCCTCAGGATCTTGAGTATGGGAATGAGTATGCTTTGTAAAGTG
This sequence comes from Indri indri, assembly GCA_004363605.1. NCBI lineage: Eukaryota > Metazoa > Chordata > Mammalia > Primates > Indriidae > Indri > Indri indri. The sequence continues at coordinate 53,893 of RJWJ010005002.1, read as the reverse complement.
AACTGTGCACACAGGTGACAGGAAGAAGGTTTTCCATCCTAAGAGGCAGGAAGCACTAAGTATGCATGTGTCTGTGTGGTGGCATCAGCCTAATTCTTCCTATTCAGGTCTAGATCAGACCCTCATCCTTTTTCCCAAGACAACTCTTTTCTCGGAAATCCTTTGTCCTAAACTGTGTGGAATAAGTTCCCAGGAGTGCATATGCTAAAAGGTAGGGTCTAACCTGTGCCAAATAGGAAGGACCGATGTCAGTGCTACAGGAGACCAAATCAGGAGAGTTTGGGGTTGGGGTTTGACTATATGACTTATTCACTGGGTGGCTTTTTCAAAAAGAATCAGTTAGCCAGGCATAGTGGTGTACACCTGTAGTCCTAGCTACCCAAGAGGCTGAGGCAGAAGAATCACTTAAGCCCAGGAGTTTGAGGCTGTAGTGAGCTATGATTGTGCCTGTGAACAGCCACTTCACTTCAGCCTGAGCAACACAATGGGACCCCCATCTCAAAAAAAGAAAAAAAAAATTAGTGAATAAATAAATGTTTGCAGATATATATGTTTTTAGCCAAATTACAATGACTTCTTCTGGCTTTTCCCCCCTAATTTAATTCAGATCATGCCTGGTCCCTCATCTTGGCATTTAAAATTCTTCTTAATCTTGCCAGGCATGGTGGCTCACACCTGTAATCCTAGCACTCTCGGAGGCTCAGGCTGGAGGAACACTTGAGCCCAGGAATTTGAGAGCTGCCTGAGCAAAAAATTAGCCAGGTGTGTTGTCACACACCTGTGGTCCCAGCCACTTGGAAGGCTGAGGAAGGAGGATCGCTTGAGCCCAGGAGTTTCAGGTTGCAGTGAGCTATGCTGATGCCACTGCACTCTAACCTGAGCAACAGAATGAGACCCTGTCTCAAAAAAAAAAAACAAAACAACAAAACTTCATAATCTGATAGAGGTTTTAGATTCACACAGGTGAGTTTAAATAGTGGTTCTACCCTTATTAGCTGTGTGACTCTGGCCTTATGATGACTTGCCTCTCTCAGCTTCAATTTCCTTATCTTTCAACTGCAGCAGCAACGTACCTACATCATAGGGTTGTTATAAAGATTAAATGCATGTGAGTTCCCAGCTCCCTGCTCCAGAGGGGTCTTCAGTATCCTATGCACATAAGCCAGAATCATTCTTGCCTCTGAAGTTTTACTCTTGATTTTCCCTCTGCTGCCATTCCCTCTCCCTTCTCAAATCTTCCTGACCCCTCAAGGCCTAGTTTAACTCTCACATCACAGCCCCATGAGGCTACTGAATTCTTTGGATATCCATAGCATGGCCTGCTATGGAAATTTAACCCTGCTTTGGCTCCGTGTGATTCTCCTTTTCTAATAGTCATGCATATACATAAATTTCCCAGCTGTGGATGCCCCTCCAATACTACAGCCTGGGCTTCTCTCGACTCAATGACAGAAAAGCTTTGAGTATAGCACTGGGCACACAGGAGTGTACACTGCCTTCTGATCTGCATACACCTGCCCTCGTTACTGAGTTCTGGACAGACTGCTCCCCTGCCCACTACACATACACAGCCAATTGTATGTGTTGTATGTATTCTGAAATGCAGAATCTTTTTTTTTTTTTTGAGACAGAGTCTCACTCTCTTGCCTGGGGCGAGTGCTGTGGCGTCAGCCTAGCTCACAGCAACCTCAAACTCCTGGGCTCAAACAATCCTACCGTCTCAGCCTCCCAAGTAGCTGGGACTACAGGCATGTGCCACCATGCCCGGCTAATTTTTTCTATATATATTTTTAGCTATCCAATTAATTTCTTTCTATTTTTGGTAGAGACGGGGTCTCGCTCTTGCTCAGGCTGGTCTCGAACTCCTGAGCTCAGGATGATCCGCCCGCCTCGGCCTCCCCAGAGTGCTAGGATTACAGGCATGAGCCACCGCGCCCGGCCTGAAATGCAGAATCTTATTGAACAGCAATGAGAGCCAAAAGCTATGACTGGGATAGGCAAAGATCTCCCCTCCCAGTCCCAGCTTGACTTGGCTCCAGGAGGGAGTATAGCCCATGGGAGGCACAACTCATGGGGGCTCACCCTGTCTGATTGTGGTCCCTAGAGCCCGGGCTTACACCCAGTGGGGCCTGGCCTTGGGATGTGGCCCAGGCAGGCCCAGGATGGGGGAGGGAAGGAAGCAGCCTGATTGCCTGATCTCTGTGGCCGTTACAGCAGGGGAAGTGTCTCAACTGGGAGTGGGGGAGGGGAGAAATGGGCCCTAAGCAATGGGTGAGTGTGGAAACAATGAGAACTTACTACAGCCTTCTAACCTGCCTCCCTAACATGGGGCTCCCTCCCCTTCTGCAGCCCTCCCTGAACCTCGTTCTAACTGTAATCCATCTCTGAGTATTTCAATCCTTAGCTCTGGCCATACCACCCTGATCCTCTATAAAGTGGCCTCCACATTCTCTTCCCTAAAACACATCAAGTAGTGATACTCGAAAAGCCAATCACCAGTGCCACCTCCTCCAGGCAAGTTTTTATAAATCATCCAAGTCATAAGTGACTTATCCCATCCAAAGTCTGGTTCCTGTCTCTCTCAGAGGAACATTCTCACCTCATGTAGAGACTGACCGGAATCTTATCTCCTGTCATTACACTGGGAGTGTCTAGAGGGCAAGGTCCTGGCTGACTCCTCCCTAGGCTGAGCACAGCACACAGTGGCTGTCAGTAAATAACTGAATGAATTCAATCTGTTCTTCATGTCTTTGCACATGGTAGTTCCTCTTCTTGCTATGTGGCTCATCCCCTTCAGATCCTTCCGGTCTTTCAAGGCCCAGTTCTGTTCCCGAGCTTCTCCAGGACATCACAGCAACTCCCCTCCTGCCTTACCTTCCCCAGCACTGTCTGTCTGTGCTGTTCATTAGTCTGAACTAACTGGATGCCTCACAGGGAGGGAAGTCTGTCCTGTTTATTTCCAGAAGCTCAGCTGAGCTTTCCAGGGCTGAGCAAAAGCTGCAGACTGACACATACCTCCTCCCCCATCGATCCATAGACTCTGATGCTAGGAACAAGGAAGAACCTCTATGACCAGGAGATGCAAGACAAAGGTAATCAAATTTCTTCCTCATCCTGAGGAGCACAAAGTTGGGGTAACAAACACACAAGTGAGAGTGCCTTGTCCTCAATTGGAAGGGTGAGGGGCAAGGCAGGCAGAGCTAGTTCTGAAGTGATGAAGAAGATAGGTAGGAAAAGTGGTCCTGATGGGCTAAGGATTGGGAGTATCTGAGGACTCTTGGTCAAAGATGAGGCTAGGGGCAGGGGCACTGTTGGAAAGGCTTCAGAAGCTCTGCAACTTTGTTATTTGTTTTGAAGGGAGAAACAGGAGAGGTGGTATGAAGAGGCTCAAAGGGGCTACAGCTGGCTGCAGCTGGGCTGGGAGGAGGAAGCTGGGGGAGACATGAGGTCAGTGTGGGGCTGGGACCAGGCCAAGGGCTGAGTCTCTCTTTCTTCCCCTTCTCCCTATCAGCAGGGTAGAACCCAAGAGAGCCTAGTTCCCAGCCTTAAAAAAAAATCCATGCTGAAGGACTCTCTATCTCTTGCCATTCTGCATCCTTCAGCCCCTGCAAAGGATCCTGCACTGCAGCAGGTAGGGTAAGAGAAGGAGAGAGCGGATGCCACCCACTAGGGGATGGAGAGGAGGAGGAAACAAGACAGTTGTAGCTGGGAAGGCTGGTGGGGGGTGGGGTTGGGACCCTTTCACCAAGTCCCAATTCCTTCCCAGCTCCTCTCAGTCCCAGCACCTAGGGTGTTCCACAAAGGGTGACTCCTAGGGTCAGGACAGCTCTGGCTGGGGGAGCCAAGGAAGGTGCCCCTCCCCCACCCAGCAGCACAGAGGAAGGCTCACATACTGGCTTCCTCTTCCCCGCCTAGCAGCAGCTCAACAGTCCCCGGGCCCCATGAAAGGCCTGTGAAATGGCACTTCCTTTGCCTTTACTAATTTCACACGAGGCTGTACAGAAATGCCACCCTACCAATCCTGCCTCCCCCACCTGAAAATACCCACAGAGAGACCCAGGGCTGCCCAGTCCCTTCAGCTCCACCCAAAGCCTGAGGGGGTTTCCACAAGGGAAAATAACATCAGGGAGGAAACTCCGGCATCTATTTTCCACTGTCAGTGGGGCAGAGCTGGAGCAGAAGAGACAGGGTACTCCCCCATCTTGCTGTCCCCTGGCAAAATCCCCAACACTCTCTGCCCTCTTCTTATCTCTCAACCTGTATAAATCCTTGGTTTCCAGGAAAGGGTCACAGTTCTGCCTCTGGACACATACGCAGAGACTAGTCAGTCCTGTCATATCAAAGCTGGTGAGACTGGAGGGCCCAGAGTTGGGGGTATTGCTATGAGGAGTTTCTTAGGGGAGGGAGAGTCACAGCTATCATGCTCAAGTGAATGTGCCCATAGAGGTATTGATAGGAGCTACTGACATGCAACTCCTTAATGCTGAAATGGAGCCAACAGAGCTAAGTTGACCAGGGTGAGAGTTGGTGGCAGATCCAGGACAAGGACCTGAGTCTCCTAACCTCCAGCCTGATATTAGTTCCACAAAGGGGAGAAGGTGAGGATTGTTACTCTGGCCTGGGAATGGGCCTGCTAATCTCTCAGACCTCATTCAGGGTGATCCTACCATGGTTTATCCCTTCAGGAAATAGGCCAAAGGGGTCAAGTTGACCTAGGCCTGAGCCCTTTTTACTTCTAAGTTCCCAGGCTCTCATGCCTAGCCCATCCTGGGGCATTCGTGATTTAGCACTGACTTTACAACAGCCAGCCACCTTTGCCCTGTCCCAGCGGAGAAGCTCCTCCTTTGGCCTCTAGCTCCTGGAGAGATGCCCTCCCCCGTGAGATGAGGACAAAAGAGGAAGCTGGACGCTGGACAGGAAAACCATTCTAATCTGGGGAGGTGGCCCAGCCTTTGTCTTTGGTTTTCCCCCTTAGCTCTTCTCACAGACCCCTACAAACCTTACCACTCATGGCTCTACACTATATATGGAGGGAAGGGTTTTCAGTCTGGGCCCAGGTCCCATTCTTCTTCTCAGTTTCCCGGCCATCCTCAACCTGCTATCTTTCCAGTTTTCTCACCATAGCCACAACCTCTCATATCTTCCTGCTCATGACCCCCTAAAAGCTCACACCAGACACCTCATCTGCTCTCCATCTTGCCAGGAACAGCTCTCCATATTCCAGATTCCCAACCAGGATCTCTGACAATCTTACATCAGCCACTTCTTTTCATGTCACAACCTTGACCATACTTCTTTAGCCAAGACCTCAACAGCAGCCTCCTAGGTTTAAGCCACCCCCACACACGATGATATTTTCCCATTTATATCCCTCCCGCCCAGGTCAAATTTTCCCAGCAATGACTTTTTTGCAGTTAGCTCAAACTTCCGAGGGAGGCAGATCTTGCCTGGGAGAACACTTGTCTCATCCATCCTGTCTTTACCTTCAGAACCCTGTGAGTTGCTGAGTTATGCAGAATACTAAAATAAATACTGGTTTGCCAGGTTGGGAATCAGGACTCCTGGGGTTTTATTGAGTTGTGATGCTGGGTAAGTGCCTTGTATGCACATCCTTCCCTGAGCTGGGATTTTATGCAGGTCCCTGAGGTTTCCTAGTGGAGCCAAACCTCTACCTCCCAGAAATGAGAGTAGGAGAGACAGTTAACTATAACGGCAGGACTGGAAGAAGGAACAATTTATGGCAAAGGGACAAGTGTGAGACAGGAAGAGGACTGAATAGGGATAGCCCTTAAATTTAGCTGTGCTTGGGAAATCCCCAAAATGTAGCACTTGCTCCCCTCCATTTTTTTTTTTTTTCTAGTAGAGAGAAATGAATACAGAACACTGGAGGTAGAGAGAAGAAAGACCCTCAGCATGCATCCCAAGGCTTGAGGAAGGAGCTCAAGAATGAAAATAACAAGATCTTACAGAGCCTGGATGGACTGAGGTTACACTTGGGAGAAATTACTGGGAGAGGGAGTAGAGTCCTAGGTGAGAGGCGGGAATATTAAGGATGCCTGAAGGGTTCAGCAGAACTCCAGAGGGCTTTGTGGTCACCAAGGCCCTGAGCCAGACCAGGATAGTGTTTAGGCCCTGGAAGACAGCAGGGAAGAAGAGACACCTTTGCCTCACATTCTTTTTTTCCTGATTCAAAAGTTAAGACTAAAGTTAGGCCAGCTGCAGTCTTCCCTCTAAAATCCTGCCTTTGCCCCCTCCCTGTCCTTCCGTCATACCCAGCTGGTCTCCCTCTCTCTGGCAGGTGATGTTGGAACCAGCAGTTGTTGGAGTAAGGACCTTCAGGCTGTCTCTCAGCTTTCAGGCCTGGCCTCTTGATCAAGCACCCAAGGGTTGGGGTGATTTTGATTTCCCACGGCTTCTCTCACTAGTCTTATTCCTGTGTCACGCTACCCTGACTGCTACAGACTGCTTCCTTCGACCTAACCACAACCTCACCCACTGCAGGTTCCCTTCACTCGGCTGGCTTCCCCTGCTCTGGGCCCTCTCAAGGCTGAGGGCAGTTATTTTGTCTCCAAGAGATAAAGATGTAGACACATAGACACTTGCACACACAGAGAGGTTTTCCAGCCCTTAATCATCTCTATCACTGGGAGGCTGCAGCCTGCCTCTTCAAGCTAGGGATGCTTGAAAAGACTCTCCAACTCACCAAGTCTTCTGCAGCAGATCCTGACCCCAAAGCTGAAGATAAGTGGGTGAGACGGAAGGGATCAGAGGGAGGGTGACAGGCTGAGGGCTCAAGAGGAATGAGGGGCGATGGAGGAAGCAAGAGGGTAGATATGAGGGTGGATATGAGTGCGGCAGCCAGAAGCTGGAAAGGGAGGGGACAGGCTATGGGGTACTAAGATGAACACAGGAGCCCACAGGTGAGACGAGGGCAGGGGCTGTGTGTTTGGGGGAAAAGAGACTGAAGGGGATGACAGGAGAGAGTGATGGGGGTTTGTGGGTAGAGACTAAAGAAGAGATGGAGGAAGACAACAGGAGAATGTGTAGAATTCAGGGACTACGAATAAAGAGGAAGACTAGGAAATGGTTACCAATCTTCCCTCAAAGGCCAGAACCCCTGCTGCCTCCCAAAAGCCACAGAAAACTTGTTCGGGACCATCAGTACCTCCGAATGAGAGTCCTTCCACTGCCAGTCACAGGGCAAGACCAGGCCTTTTCCTTCCTCAGTTTACTCCCCCAAAACCAAGGCCAGGCTCTGGTCACCAAATACCAGCAGATGTTTGCTTACTAAGTACCTGTTGCTCAGCTCCAGGGATGGTGAGGTTGGGCCTCAGAAAAACAGACATACAGAGAGAAAGACTGGGGTAGGGCTCCCCTCCGGCCCCGGCCTCCGTCCTCCTGAGTGCAGGCGACCCTTGGGCTGCAGCCTGAGAGTGGGGGTCTGGACTGGCATGATTTTGCAAGGAGAGAGCCCTTTTTCTGCAGTCTCCGGCTTCGGGGGCCCCAGACACCGCCCCCCTCTCAGCCTCACAAATGTCACAACTGCCCAGAGCAGACGGAGCGGAGCGCCTTCTCCAGCCCAGAGGCCCCTCTCCCCTCACACACTTTTGAACGCACCCCACAACTTCTGAGGACATCCCACCTCTGAGTCTCATCTCCCAGCTCTGAGCTTTTCCACTTCAGAGGCTGTTCTCTCAGAGCCGGGGACCCTCGGACCTCAGGGGTCCCTTGCAGCTCCGGAGAGCCGATACAGCCGCTGGGAACCCAGTCTCATCGAGCCTCCCCTCCGCCGGCTCGCAGCGGCCCCGTCCTCGCCCCGCCCGACCGCACCCGCCCAACTTGGACTGAGTCGAGAACCTCCCGCCCGCGGCCTTGGCAAGCAAACTTCCTCGGCCTGCGACCAGTCCCGGGCCGGCCGGCTCCCCTCCCCGGACCCCTGCCCGCCAGCCCCGGCCGGGCCTCACCTGGTGCCCTCCCCGAAGCGGGGGAGCTGGGGGCGGCGGCAGCGGCTCCGGGCTCGAGAAGGAAGTGAGAGCCGGAGGCCGGAGGAAGTGGGGGGGCGGGGGGGGGGCGGGCCGGCCGGGGCGGGGCGCGGGAGTGGGGCCGACCAGGGCGGGGCCCGACGAGGAAGTCCGCGGGTCTCACCCCCTCCTGCCTGGGCCACCCCACCAGCCTCGTCCCCGGCCCAGTCCCAGGCTCCCCACTTCCCCCATCCCAAGCCCTCTGGCCCTTAGGCTCTTAAGTCAGGCCTCCCAAGGTTAGGTCCCCCGCCTCCTTCTTGCCACCCCACCCAACCCCAGCAGAGGCCCTATCCTAGGCGCTAGGTATTTGTCCTCTTCCCCCGTATCTCGCCCCCACCAACCTCCGCGGGAAGATGCTGAGAAAGGCGCCCCTAGGCCTGGTGCCTTCAGCCAACCCCAGGGATCGAGCGGTGGCCAAGGCTGGGGCAGTCCCCACCCCTGCCCCGAGCCCCGGGGGAGTGCGCGGTGGTGGTGATTCAGCAGTGGGAAGGCCCCAGACCCCTGGGGAGGGTGGGGAGACTGGGGGAAGGGGAGCTGGCGTCAGCACCCCGGGAAAAGACAAGATCAGCAGAGGCGGGGCCGCGGGCCCCAAAAACAGGATGTCGTGTTGTCGTTCCGCACCCAGCTCCTCTGCGCTGCAGGACTCTGGGGAGGGGGCGTGGTGGACGCAGGACAGGGGGCTCCCCTCGTCCTGTCTTCTTGCCCCGGCGCGCAGCTGTTGGGGCTGAAGGGCCGCACCCAGGCCTGAGGTCCGGCTTGAGCCCTGGGGACCGGCGGGTGGGTGGACTCGTGGGCGCCCTCTGGTGCTTCTGCTCCCAGGCCTTCCGCGCGGAGCTTTGACTTAAGAATCCACATCCTTCCTTCAGCACAAACTTTCTGAGCGCCTACCACGTGCAGAGCTCCGTGCTAGGTGCAGTGGAGAAAAATAGCGTTTGAAACAGGGGCCTTGTCTTCCAGAGGCTTTCGAAATAAAGAGGAAGACCGATTCCGGGAATAAATAGCTTAACCTTTCCTCATGAGCCTAAAATCTGTTTTTCGTAAAATAGAATAATTTCTCTTTCATCCAGTGGTTGTGAAGATAAGAGAATGCATGTAAAAGGCCTGCTGTCAATGAGTGTCTCAAAGTAAACATTCAACAGTGCCTTTAAAAAAAAAAAAAGAAAAAAATCTATATATATATACTGTAAGAATGAGTTTCCTAAACACAACGTGCCTGCCCATATCTTTGGGTCTTTGCACATTCTAGTCCCTCTGCCTGACTTCTTTCCTGTATTGACTGCCAGGGGGAATAGACTGTCTTTCACAATCTGACCCTAAAGGACTACTCTCTGCCTGATTGCCATCATCCCTCCTCCTCCTTCTCTAACAACAACAACAACACAACCCCACTTCTGCCATGCACTCCGTAGTCTCTCCCAGCCCTGTTCAATAGAAATTTAACATGAATCACATATGTAATTTTTTTTTTGGAGACAGAGTCTCACTCTGTTGCCCTGGCTAGAGTACTGTGGCATCAGCCTAGCTCACAGCAACCTCAAACTCCTTGGCTCAAGCAATCCTCCTGCCTCAGCCTCCCGAGTAGCTGGGACTACAGGCATGCGCCACCATGCCCGGCTAATTTTTTCTATATATTTTTAGTTGTCCAGCTAATTTCTTTCTTTTTAGTAGAGGTGGGGGTCTCGCTCTTGACCAGGCTGGTCTTGAACTCCTGAGCTCAAGCAATCCTCCCGCCTCGGCCTCCCAGAGTGCTAGGATTACAGGCGTGAGCCACTGCACCTGACCCACATATGTAATTTTAAATTGTCTAGTAATGACATTTTTTCAAAGGTAAAAAGAGACAAAATTTTAATAACATATTTGACTTAGCCTAACATAGCCAAAATATTATTCAATATGTCATCAATATAAAAATTATTGGTTATAAAAATTAACTGGATATTTTACACTCTTTTTTGGTACTAAGTCTTTCAAATCTGGTATATATTTTACACTTACAGTATGTCTCAATTTGGCTAGACACATTGCAAGTGGTCAATAGCATGTGGGCTAGTGGCTACTGCATTAGTGGTGAAGTTAGAGGCTCTCTCAGATTCATGCTGGTGAATGATTCTGAACGGATGAATTCATTCTCCAAGATCCTTCACCAGAAGCCTCCCCTGACCTCCCAGGCAGAGTTTGAATCTCTTTCTTCTTCTTAGGTCCCCATAGTTCTTGAGACAAACTCCCTTCTATAGAAGAGGGAAGAGTAAAAAGGACAAGGGGAAAATCTCATTTTTCTCCATACTCCATTGGCAGAACATGACTGGTGCTTGGTGTTTAGTGAATGAAGAAAGGATTTTGAGTACTACAAATGAAAGGGTTCAGAGAAGGACTGCACGCTAAAACAGCTTCTAGGAAGCCATTGAAAATTATGTCCCAGAACAGTTTTCTTGTTTGTTTTTTTTTTCTTTTTTTCTTTGAGACAGGACCTGGCTATATTGCCTAGGATGGCCTCCAAAGTAGCTGGGACTATAGCTGTGTACTACCGCACCCAGCTCCAGAACAATGATTTTTGAAATGTGTTCCTAGAGTTCCCTTCCCAGGACTTGAGGGCAGGAAAATAGTATGTCTCTAGACTCCCTTCCCTTCAACTAGGGAAGGTTTGCTTTCACCTGATTTAAGTACAGTTGTTCTGGATAAAAAGCTCATTAAATAAAAAAAGTTTCCTGCAAAAAATATTTGAAAATGTATTTAGATGTATAGTGGTAAAAGTAGGGTGCACATTAAGTGCAGTAGATCAAAAGACTGGATTGGCAGCCTGGAGTTGGACATGGTGGCATGCATCTGTAGTCCCAGCTACCTGGAAGGCTGAGGCATGAAGATCACTTGAACCTAGGAGTTCAAGGCTGCAGTGAGCTATGATTGGGCCACTGTACTCCAGCATGGGTGACAGAGCAAGACTTGTCTCTAAAAAAAAACAAAGTGGATTGGCAGCCTGAGATCAGACTGCATTTCCTGAGCCTCTGAATGTCTTGCACTTGCCTAGCCCTGGTTTAGGAAGGAGAACATGACTTGGCTTCGACGATCTTGAGATTTAGTGAGATATGGGACTTTGCTTATGGAGCTACCAGAGGAGGAGGAAAGAGCCCAGAGCTAGGTTTCAGAAGACCTTGAAGTTTAGTCTTGGCTCAGCCAAACACACTCTTAAGATTTTAGGCTAGGCCCCACCCTTCTCTGGGTCTCAGACTCTTCCACTGGAAAACAAGGAGATGAACTAGATGATACCTTTGAGCTCTGACCTTCTATGATATACTCTTCAGAATAATAATTAAGCAATTAAGGTTTAGGTATATAGCATATTGCTCATAGTTCTTTAATACCATTTAGGTCATCGTGCTTTGTGCTCCAGTAAATTGTGTCTGTGTCTAATGTCTGTCTCCCCCACTGACTATAATTCCTTTGACGTGTGTCTGATTCATCTGTGTGTCCACATATTAGGCCTGATGCAGGCAGGCCTGAGCATACATTTGCCTTCAGTAAACATCAGTGCAGTTAAATTGCTTTAATAAAGTACCAACATGTGTAGAACCACCAGAGTCCAGGTAACTTGGAGCCACTTTTGTGGCATAGGTATATAAAGGGCCAGTAAGGACAGAGGAAAGGAAGACAGAGGTGGGCAGGTGGAACTGCCTCCTTCTTGAAGGAGGAGGAATGCTGACTTGAAGAGGGCAGGAAGAGGGCACAAGAGGGCTGTTTCTTTTTCCTACTCTCTCACTAGCTTTCCCTGAATAGGTGAGTTCTTGGTAGGTGGTGTGCACGTATACTCACAAGCAGCTGAGAGACAAGGACACTTAACTCGGACATTTAAAAGTAAGACAAGGCCAGCCATGGTGGCTCATGCCTGTAATCCTAGCACTTTGGGAGGCCAAGGTGGGAGGATCACTTGAGGCTAGGAGTTCAAGACCAGCCTGGGCAAAAGTGAGACCCCATCTCTACAAAAAAGTAGAAAAATTAGCCAGGCATGGTGGCATGCACCTGTAGTCCCAGCTACTTGGGAGGATGGCTTGAGCCCAGGAGGTTGAGGTTGCAGTGAACTATGATGATGCCATGGCCCCTGGCACTCTAGCCCAGGTGACAGAGCAAAGAGCAAGCCCTTGTTTCCCAAAAAAAAAAAAAAAAAAAGGAAGTAAGACAACATATGAAAGCACTTGGTAGGATAGAACTGTAGAATAGAGATCACAGACAGGTTCTAGAGCCAGACAGACCAGGATTCAAATTCTGGTAGTAATACAGACAGTATGGCCTTTGACAAATCACATAACCTCTCCCATTCATTCCTTCAATGCATATTTATTTAAAATTTTGGTACCAGGCATAGTGTTACATGTCAATGATGAAATGGAGAAAACATAGACAAGTCTCCACCGTGATGTAACTAGCAAAGGAGACAGACCTTAAACAGGTAATCATACAAAAGTACTGTAAGAACATATAACAGAGCCAATTTATCAGTCTTAGTTTCATTCCAAAATGAGAATGACAGGCCAGGCATGGTGGCTCACACCTGTAATCCTAGCACTCTGGGAGGCCGAGGCAGGAGGATCACTTGAGCTCAGAAGTTCAAGACCACCCTGAGCAAGAGCGAGACCCCATCTCTACTAAAAACAGAAAAATTAACCAGGTGTTGTGGCGCACTCCCTGTAGTGCCAGCTACTCGGGAGGCTGAGGCAGGAGGATCCCTTAAGCCCAGGAGTTTGTAGTTGCAGTGAGCTATAATGATGCCACTGTACTCTAGCCAGGGCAAGAGAGCGAAACTGTCTCAAAATAAACAAATAAATAAATAATAGCTGTGATTTTATTTTATTTTATTTTTTATGATGTGACATAATTTAGATCCATCTTACAAAGGAGGAAATTAAGACTGACAAACTCAATTTTCCTATCTGTATGTGTTCTTAACTGTAAAATGGAGGTAATACTACTTGTCTCATAGCATTGTTATATTAATTGAGTTAATAAGTGTAAAGCATGTGTAAAACATATCTAAGTATCACACATATCTAAGTTGTTTTGTTAAATTATTATTCAGTAACTTGTCCAGGATCACACAGCAAGTAGATGGTAAAGATGAGAATTAGAGGAGGAAGAAGGGAGACGACAGGGAATACCAAATCATTTAAGAATCTATAGTTGAGTCACTCTTAGAACACCAGGAGTGAAAATGGAGGAATTTCCCAGAGGGGATTATGCCAGATGACATGGGTACCACTCAGTTTGGAAAATCTCAAAGATGCAAAGATGTCCTGGAGGCAAACAGGACAACTACTGTTCTGTCTGCTTGGGAGAAGGGACTGTCTTGGAGGATAGGGCATAGCCATTTTTCCTACTCCCCTCATTCACTTAGTTGATTGAAGGAGTCAAGAACATGGATCAGAGGGCATGACTCTAGAACTTTGTTTAATTTGTCACTCTTTGTTAGTTTTTTCTGTTGTCTCCTTCCTGGCCCATCAAAGCCCATGAAATAGGACATTGGGCTTACATTTGGGGATAGCAATGAAGAGGAGTAATGAAGAGGAGCCTGTGCTACTACTCAGGCACGCTGAGAGAGGGAAGACCAAAGGATCAAGAGGAGCCCCAAGAAGGCTGAGTTCCTTGAGCCACAACAGAGACCAAGGAGAATTCAGATTTAAGATTAGCCCAAAGGGGCTGGGATTGGGGCTGGGCTGAAAACCCTTGTGGACCACTGGTGAACTACAGAGCTGGAGTTCAGTGAGGACTAGTCTGGGAAGACCCATCTGGAAGCCACCAGGGCACAGGTAGATGAGATTAGTTCAGGGCCTTTCTCCTCCCCTAGCATCTCCACTCCTTTCTTACAGGGGAACTGAGTCAGCTTTAGCATTTTGACCTTGAGGAAGATGGGAGAATTAATCAGGAGAAAAACCTGGAAATATCATGGGGTTGTGGAGAAATTAATGTTTATTTGTTGTACCCTTGGGCAATTTCCTAGCTGCCCCACATGCATCATCTCATTTAATCCTCACAATCCCACAAAACACTCAGTATTTGTCATTTTCATTTTATTTATTTTATATTATTTTATTTTTTTGAGACAGAGTTTTCTGTGTCGCCCTGGGTAGAGTGCAGTGGTGTCATCGTTATAGACACATGCCACCATGCCCAGCTAAATTTTCTATTTCTTTTAGAGTTGGGGTCTTGCTCTTTTTTTTTTTTTTTTTTTCTTTTTTAGTAGAGACAGAGTCTTGCTCTTGCTCAGGCTGGTCTGGAACTCCTGACCTCAAGCAATCCTCCTGCCTTGGCCTCCTGGAGTGCTAGGATTACAGGCGTGAGCCAGCCCATCCAGCCACAGCTATTATTTAAACTTGATCTGTCTTGTTTCCTCACCTGGTCATCTAATTAATCACCAAATATTTCTCAAATACGGACCCTTTCCTATTCCCAAAGTTATTGCCCAAATTAAACTTCATAATTACTCCTCAGGTCTTGCCCAAGGTCACACAGCTAATATGAAGGTGAGCTGGGTTTTCAGCACAGGTCTGTCTGACCATCTCACTTGTCTCCAGCTTCTTCCTCCAATCCATTCTCAATACTATCACCAGAATGATCGTCACACATTACAGATGACTGATCTTGGTGTAATTCTTTAATGGCTCTGAAATTCCTTGCAGAATAGTAAGAGGTAGCATTTATTGAGCATATTACTCGATGCTAGGCACTATTCTAATTGCTTTACACTTATTAACTCATCTAAGCCTTACAGAATCCTCCTTTTTTCAGATGAAGAAACTGAGGCCAGAAAGGTTGAGTAACTTGCCCAGAGTCACATGGCAGACAGAGCTTGGATGTGAATCTAGGCAGTCTGACTCCAGAAACCCTCTACCCACCCACCCACCTGCAATCTCTGTGCCTCTGCACAGCCTCCCTAACTGCTTGAGGCAGTTACTTGTATCTCCTTTGTGCTCTCTCACCTGCCCCTGTACAAATCCCCCCTAAGACATTATCAACAAGTACCAATCATCATTACCTCTTCATGTATATTTTATTCTCTAAAAACTGAGCTCTTTGAGGGTAGGAACTAGAGCTCAGTTTCTACCCTCAAATATGAATAGATGCTCAATAGACGTTAAATGAATGAATGAACACTGCAAACAAGATTCTAGAACTGATTCTGGATGAGAAGATGATTCTCTGTGTGAAACTAGCCTAAAAAGAGTTGTTGCTAAAAGCCAAGATCTCTCTCCTCATTCCCTATCCAGCCAGACCTTGGGCAACTTCTCAGGGATAGCTATGCTTTCCATTTTTGGACACCAGGGAGCGCCACTAATAAGGCAGCCCAAACTCAGGGATTCCTGAACTTTTCTGAGCAGATTTAGGACTCTTGATTACACTTCCACCAAAGTTTCTCTCATTTTCCAAATCAAAGCTATTGGTAACCAGAAACCCTGTGGTGCAGAGAAAGGACAGTCAGGCACCTGTACAGAGCACACATCATTCATTCACTTAGCAGAATGTTTATTGAGTACCAGCTATGGACTCGGCAACCCAGCCTGTGAAAATATAAAGATGAATGAAATGTAGTCCTTGATGAGTTCAGATGCTGATGGAGGAAGATGGATACTTATTAAAGAATCCTAATTCAGTTATATAAGTACTCTAAGGTATAGCAGAAGACTGGAGAGACAGGGCAAGTCAGGGAAGGTGCCAAACAAAGGGGTGACTTTTGAGTTGGGTCTTTTTTTCTAAATCATAACCCTTGGTTTCTGATATTCCATCCTATTGATCAAGGAATGGATGCTTTTCTTTCACTTGCACTGAGACTCCAAGGATGGGGAGGAAACCCCAAAGGAAAAAAGCAAACTTGGTTCTTACCTTGCTACTTCATCTCCTCAGCCTCAGTTTCTTCATCTATAAAATGAGTACAGTAGTTTCCTCTTATCCTTGGGGGATATGTTCCAAGATCCCCAGTGGATACCTGAAACCGCAGATAGTACCAAATCCTGTATATACTGTTTTTTCCCAATACATACATGTACCTATGATAAAATTTAATTTATAAATTAGGCACAGTAAGAGATTAACAACTACAATAATGAAACAATTATAATAATATAATACTGTAATCAAAGTTATGTAAATGTGGTCTCTCTCTCTCTTAAAATATCTTATTGTACTATACTCATCTATTTTCAGATCGCAGTTGACCTTGAGTAACTGAAACAGTGGAAAGTGAAACCACAGATAAGGGGGGAATACTGAATAGTCTCTGTCTTATCTAGCAGAGCTGCTGTGAGGAAGAGATGAGATCATAGATGTGAAAGCTCTTGCAAATAGTGGAATAGAGGCATAAGAATTAGTTAATCCAATTTGATTTGACCTACATCTACAGAATATCTAAGCAAGGCCCTATGAGCATTGCAAGGGAGATACACCTGGCACATGGTAAAGGCTTGGTGTATAGGTATAAAAAAGACAGAGATGAGGAAAAGAAAAAGCCCTCTCTTTCCTTCTGGGGCTTACAATGTGGTGAGTAGTTCTTGCAGAGGCCATACTCACACAAGGACACACCAGAGGGACTACTAAGGTGAGGGTCACAGCATTTTTTCTTTTTTTTTGAGACAGGGTCTTGCTTTGTTGCTGAGGCTGGAGTATACAATGGGCATACTCAAAGCAGCTCACTATAATCTAAAACTTCTGGGCTCAAGTGATCCTCCTGCCTCAGCCTCTTGAGTAGCTGGGACTGTAGGACTACAGGCATGTGCCAACTCACCTGGCTAATTAAACATTTTTTTTTTTTTTTGAGACAGAGTCTCTCTGGCCTGGGGTGAGTGCTGTGGCATCAGCCTAGCTCACAGCAACCTCAAACTCCTGGGCTCGAGCAATCCTACTGTCTCAGCCTCCCGAGTAGCTGGGACTACAGGCATGCACCACCATGCCTGGCTAATTTTTTTCTATATATATATTTTTAGCTGTCCAGTTAATTTCTTTGTATTTTTGGTAGAGACGGGGTCTCGCTCTTGCTTGGGCTGGTTTTTTTTTTTTTAGAGAGACAGGGTCTCCCTATGTTGCTCAGGCTGGTCTCAAACTCCTGGCCCCAAGTGATCCTCCTGCCTTAGCCTCTCAAAGTGCTCGGATTATGGGCATGAGCCACCATGCCTGGCCTGGGTCATAGTTTCTGATCCAGAAAGATCCATGAGGTTTCAGTATTTCCCTATTTTGCAGAATATTAAAACTAACTGGATCAATAATCTAGTAGCTGCCCATGCTATAGCTGGAGAGACTGAGATCCAGAGGAGAAGTGACTTTCCTAATGCCGCATCATGATCTTGGAGGCAGACAGGAGACCAGAATGCTCCTCTTATTGCCCTGACCTTGGCTTTGGCTCCCAGACACCATTTATTTTTAATTGTAGCAAACTATAGGCCGGGTGCGGTGCCTCACGCCTGTAATCCTAGCACTCTGGGAGGCCGAGGCGGGCGGATTGTTTGAGCTCAGGAGTTCGAAACCAGCCTGAGCAAGAGCGAGACCCCATCTCTACTAAAAATAGAAAGGAATTAATCAGACAACTAAAAATATATAGAAAAAATTAGCCGGGCATGGTGGCACATGCCTGTAGTCCCAGCTACTCGGGAGGCTGAGGCAGAAGGATCGCTTAAGCCCAGGAGTTTGAGGTTGCTGTGAGCTAGGCTGACGCCACGGCATTCACTCTAGCCCGGACAAAAGAGTGATACTCTGTCTCAAAAAAAAAAAAAAAAAAAAAAAATATATATATATATATAACATAAATGTTACCATTTATCACCTTAATCGTTTTTAGGTATACAGTTCAATCATGTTAAGGACATTCACATTGCTGTGCAACCAATCTCCAGAACTCTTTTCACTGTGCAAAACTGAAGCTATACCCATTAAACAACTCCTTATCCTCCCTTCTCCCCAAACTCTGGCAACCACCACTCTGTTTTCTGTCTCTATGAATTTGACTATTCTAGGTACATTATGTAAATAAAATCACAGTATTTGTTCTTTTGTGATTGGCCTATTCCACTTAGCATCTTGTCTTCAAGGTTTATCCACGTGGTAGCATGTGTCAGAATTTCTTTCTTTTTAAAGGCGGTATAATATTTCATTGTATGTATATACCATATTTTGTTTATGTATATTCATTTATGAACACTTGGGTTGCTTCTACCTTTTGGGTATTGTGAATAATGTTGCTATGAACATGGGTATACAAATATTCCTTAGAGATCCTGTTTTCATTTTTTGGGTATATATGCAGGGACTTGGTGGATCAGATGGTAATTCTATTTTTCATTCCCAGACACCATTTTAGCTTCACAGAAGATGTGACAGGCTCTGAGAGGTTCAAGGTCTTGAGCATGGCTTCCTGCCTCCAAGACCCAGGCTCTTTGTACCAAATAGATAAGTACCCATACCCCCAAAGAAATCATATGGTGGCTAAAAGAAATGATGTGGTTAAGTTCGAAGGAAGTTGTGTTAAGCATCCTTTACTTTGCTGTTTTTCTTGCATGTTCTTTTAGCCAAATGAGTGTACAGGCAGGAGAGTTGGCTTAGGCAGAAATGACAAACTGGCAGTCTAAGTGATTAATCTGGGCTGCAGATGTGTTTTATATGGCCTATACAGAGTTTTATGCTTTTAAAATTAATTGCTAATCTTTAAAAAAGGGATATGTCATATGAAAGTCCAGTTTTCCACCTTCTCTTAATTTTTTTTCTTTTTCCTTTTTTAAAAAAAGTAGAGATGGAGTCTCACTCTTGCTCGGGCTGGTCTCGAACTCCTGAGCTCAAGCAACGCTCCCGCCCAGCCTCCATCTTCTCTTAATGACAATCTGGCAATACTGGGCCTACCTTTCTGCCTGCTCTCCACAGGGCCCACCACTCCCTATTATCTCACCTACTTTTCTCAATTGTACTACCTTCCTACCCACTTTGTCATTTGAGTTTAAGACCCCTGGTACTGAGAATAGGTCTAGTAGAACCTAGATCAGGGGCTCAACTTCTGTTCTGGCCCAATTTTCCAGCATGTAGTTGTTACTCAATACAATAAATATTTGAGTGATCAAATGAATTAACTAATGTCAACCAGCTTATACTGAACACTTACTATGTGCAGGGTCTATGGCTGGATCCTAGTGTCACAGAGACAACTAAGGCACAGCCTCTGACCTCTGAAAACTCACAATCACTAACTACTCACTCACAACACTAACATGAGTATGGTCCAATTCTGGCCACAGACGATTTTGAAGGGGTAGTCAGAGTAGGGGTTTCTAAGGAGGAGACATTGAACTATATGTGGAAGAATGAGAGGCCAGCTCTATGAGGAGCTGGGGGCTGGGAAGTGGTTCAGACAGAAGCAACAGCAGATACAAAGGCTGTGAGGTGGCTGAGTGTGATGTGTTTAGGAACCTAAAGAAGGCCAACGTGAAGGGAGCTTAACAGAGTGGGGAGAGTGGTAGTAGATGACATTAGACATGTATTTTTATATCAACAGCCTAACCCCTAAGCCAGGCAGCTGTTGGACAAATCCGTGTTCCCGGTCTTCAAAGGGCTTCCTCAGAACAGGTAGCTGGCTTACACTATCAGAGGAGGGACTGGACCTAATCCCTTCCCCTGTCTCTGGTGCCAAGGACAGGGTAGGGCACAGGGGAGGTTTCAGTAAAGATTTGCTGACAGCATGCATGAGAAGAGAACAGGAAGTGCAGGCTTTGTTGAAGGAGGCTCAGGCGTGGTTCTCTCTTCATTGGGGCACTTGTTTTCAAGTCGCCAACACCTTCTCCAAGTGACACAGGGAGCTGGGAGAGTGAGATGCAGGGAGGAAAAGGCCACAGACCCTGTGGAAAAACCTCAAGGGGGAGAGGGCTTGCAGGGCAGGTAGGAAAACCGGTTGTGAGAGCTAAGGGAGAGCATCGCACTTAGCTTGGACGGGCGGGGGAGGGGGGTGTCAGGAAGACAGATGACGCCTGTTAGCTCAGACTCAAGGGATGTGTAGGGGAATTTTGCTTTGAGTGGTCTGTACATTTCATTTTGCTCTCTGGTATCATTTCCTCTGAAAACGCTCGCAGGCCCTAATGAGCCTCCTCCGGGGCGGGTCCTAGCTTCACTCCCAACCGTCTGCCAAGGAGCAGGCCCTCCCAGGAGCGCAGTCCTGTCTGCAGTACCCAGATTTTCCCACCAGGGGCCGCTGCCCACGGGAGACGAAGCGCGCGGGTTCCTAAGCCGCAGAGAGGCGGAAGCCGATTGGTTGTAAGGAGCAACTGGAGGGCGGAGCCTGGGAAGCCGCCGGGAGTTGGGGGCTGGTAGCTCGCCCCCTGGCCAAACCGGGCGGAGGTGGTGTTGCCTCAGGCGGCTCCAGGGAGGTTATCGTTGTGTCGGGGCCGTCTGTCCAGCCCGGCTCTAGAGCTGAGGCGAGTAGAGCAACACCGCGGCCCGGAGATCTGGGCAGGGCAGCTGCTGTTTTTGCTGCCGCCGCAGGCCTGAGTTACCTGAGCAACTGCGTGTCAGGGGCCCGCCCGCCGGCGGGTGGTTAGCGCGGGAGACTCTCGTAGGGGAAGGGGAGGCCGGAACTTGGTCCTTGGCACGGGACAGGGGTCCTGGCGAAGACCTGTGCGGGTCCGGGGTCCGGGAGAGCCCGCCGGGGCTCGGGGTTCCGGGCTCCGGGCTCCGGGCAGCCGTCTCCCACTGGTTATTCCGGGATAAACCCGGGCACTGGGGCGGGCCCGGGCTTCGCTGGGGGCCGGGCGGCGCGGGGCGGGCCCGCGGGAGAGCACGCCCCCGCCCGCCCTGGGCCAGCCCCGCGCCGCCCGCCAGCCTGGGGAGCTGCTGTCCCGGGCCTGGCCGGTGCGCGTCTGCCTGCTGGACCTGGGCACCGCCGGCCGCCTGGGCACGGGACTGGGCGGGGGCGCTGACCTCGGCCTAGGAGGCCTAGGATCCCGGAGACGCCCAAGCCCGCGGGGGCCTGCAGGTCGCACGCCCTCCCCGAGCTTCTGCTGCTCGCTGCTTCTCGGCAGGGCGAGGTCAGGTGCCCCCCTCCTCGCCTCTCTCCTCTTCTCTTCCTCCCCCACCCCTTTGCCCGCGGGAGATCCTGCCCGCCCCCTCCCGCAGGGGTGTAGCAGGCTGCAGAGCTGACAGCGGCCGGGCAGCCACCCTGCACAAACTCTCCGGAAGCAGCCCGAGCTCAGGCCGCCACAGCCCCTGTGGACCCACTATTGGACCGGAGGCGCCGGCCCTCCTCCCGCGCCCAAACTTGGAGCACTTGACCTTTGGCTGTCGGTGGAAGCAGGCCCACGGTGGCTGGACAGCTGCGGCGCCGCGAGGGCATCTTGCTTGGGTACCATCCACTGCATTCCTGGGCTCCTGGCTTTGCCTCTGGGACCCCAAGGTGTCCACATTAGGCGCATGTTGACTGAGACCTAGAGTCATGGATGTGTGCGCCCGTCTTGCCCTGTGGCTCCTCTGGGGGCTCCTCCTGCATCAGGGCCAGAGCCTCAGCCATAGTCACAGTGAGAAGGCAACAGGAGCCAGCTCCGGGGCCAACTCTGAGGAGTCCACTGCAGCAGGTAAGGCCTTCGTGCAGGCTGGACTGGGTTGGGGGCTTTGACTCAACTGAGTGGCTGGAAGTGGGCAAGTTGAAATCTAGGTTTGTACATGTGAGGTTGATGGAAGATCCACACATGGCACTGCCTGTTCCCAGTAGTTCAAGAAGTTCTTTCTATTGAGGAGTCGTGGCTAATGTCTTTGTGTCTCCTGAACAACTTTTCTTGTCCCTCCTCAGGATGTTTTTTGTTCACAGTGAGAAGCCGCCTTTGGGGAACCTTGACCTTTCAGATGAGTAAAGAAATACCCCATCCCAGGACTATTTGTCTGGAAGAATGGCCTGGCCAGATGATAAGTCCGTTGCTCTTAGCCAGTTTCAGCACTTAGCAACACAGGGGAGGTTGGGGCTGCTTGGGTTGGAAGGGGAAAGTCAGGGCTAGGCCAGCTCTGTTGCCTGATAGCCTGGTGTTCAGGTGTGCCTTTCTATTCCAACAGCCGTGGGAACCCTAGTCCCTCCCTTCCCTTAGGTAATCTGCTGTCTTTTGGCTGTGCCCATTTGAAATATCAAAGCAGTTCCTTAGATGGAATTCTCTTTATCACCAGTGTGTTAAATGGCCTTTTCCTGACATAGGCATGATATAATTCCTGGGACCACTTGTTGACTTACTCTGTTTCTTCTGACTGATGAGGGTGGCGATTCCATGTTACTTTTGATCTGTCCTGGTTTTTCTTATGCACTTGTGGAGCCTTATCAGGCAGCAGGAGCCCTGGTGTACTCTTGCAGTATAAAGGAACACTTAAAATCCAGTTGTTTTACATAAGGCTTAGAAGATCAGTTCTGTTTTTCCATTTCTCTCACCATGTCGCTGTGATCTGCCAAAGCTACGGCCTGCAGAGTGGAGAGAGTTTATAAATGAGTTGTTTCTGAGGATGGGCAAGCTCAAGTGAGGTGATGGCTTGGTAGATACCCGATTCAAGTAGGAAAAGGAAATATAGGACATGGTGGCTGGGAAGTTTCATGGATGGATCCAGAGGTTGGCTTTGGTGGTAGGCCCTTTTTTGATCAACTCCCTTTTAAGTTCTAGGTATTCCAAGGGGGCTGATTTCCAAAGGAGTCCAGGGTTGCCCTGTGTATATAAGCATGGTACCTGGGCTGTTGATTTGAAGATAGATCCTTGCTGGGTGTGGTGGCTCATACCTGTAATCCCAGTGCTCTGTGGGGTCAAGTTGGGAGGATCACGTGAGGCCAGGAGTTTGAGACCAGCCTGGGCAACATAGTGAGACCCAGTCTCTATAAAAAATATAAAAATTAGTTGAGCATGGTGGTATGGACCTGTAGTCCTAGCTGAGTTGGGAGGCTGAGGCAGGAGGATCCCTTGAGCCCAAGAGTTCGAGGTTACAGTGAGCTATGATTGCACCACTCCAGACACTCCAGCCTAGGTGACAGAGGGAGACCCTGTCTCTTAAAAAAAAAAAGAAAGGAATGAAGTCCTTTTTGCATATTAATCTAGTCTCTCCATAGGGAGTGTCCTTGGCCCCTGAAACTCAGCTCAAAGCTTGGTTCTTGTTGGGCTATGAAGGGAAAGACTAGTGGGTAGACGTAGGCTGAACTGTGAAGTAGACCTAAGGAGCATCTCTGCTGTCCAGGTGACATTCTTGTTTATAATTGATAATATGTACTTTTTTCACTCCAAAATATCAGTGCCTGACATAAAATGAATATTTTTTGGTTGGGGGAGGTGTTCTGTATTTTAGACTTAAGCTTAAGGGATGAAGTTTTGAATTTTAGGCATTAGCTAGCTTAAGAAGTTGTTTTTAGTTTTTTGCACCTAAGGAAAGAGGCATTTCAACATCCCTCAGGACCACCCCATGACTTGAGCCTGTGTTTTTTAATCATCTCCCCCACCCTGAGAGACTTGAGCTTATGGGGACAGTCCTCCACACAACACATTTCAGAGGCTTGGCTTTGCTGATTATACCACTTAAGCTTCTATTTTATTAATAGTTTTTTCTTGCTCTCAGTTCAGAAATTGGTTCTGTTGTCACAATAATAGGGAATTCCAGGGAAGAAAGTCTCAGAGAGAGAGAGAGAGAGACTGTAGGTGCTGTGAATAGCTATGGTGTGTGGGATCCTGGGGGTCCCAGCACTATTGTTCTGGCAGGTTGTCCCCTTGGATCTGTCTGACACTTTGACTCAGACAGGGACTTATTTTTGCAAAGAGGTAGCTCATAGACTGGGTTCTACAAAAGTTCCTGGCTGTAACTAGGAACTCTTGCAGCCTTTCCAGCCTGTCTGTCCCCAGAACATAGGAGGAGTTTTACTTGCTCTTAAATCAGATTCAACATACCCAGTCAATTTGTGTATTCTCTACAGTTTATATTTTACAATTATACAGCTATTTTTTCCAATAGAGTCTCACAATAGCCCTATTAGAATGCAGAGCAGGTAGTATTATACCTGATTTTTATGGGTGAAGAATCGGGTCCTGTGCTTCATCTTATAGGCAGGTCTTCTGATGCTTAAGTCCTGGACTTCTTCCTCTTCTCAGGTCCTGCTCTGTTAAAGGAGTGCTAGGCAGGGCCAGAGAATATTGCTTTCCTTCTGGCAATTGGGCAGGCCCTGATGACTCTGTAGTTGAGCGCCAAGAAAGGGCTGCCTTTTTCTACTCTGGAGAGTCTTCTGCAGGGGCCCAGAGAATTTGATTTTTTCTCTTTTGGCTGTATATATCCATTTGTGTCTTTTTAGTCAGTTAAAACGTTTGATTCTAAGAAGGATTTAGTTACAATGCTTATGGCTTTACCAAGCATACAGTAAACACTGTTAAGAGCCTGACCCTACAGTGAAGGCAGGTGCTCTGCTACAAGGCTCTCTCATTGGTCAGTGGAAAGGCCATTCCTGTCACTGTCTGGCTCTTTAATACCTGTACACCCAGCTGTGCTAAGTCACTTTCTTAGTAAAGATCTGTGCCTGGCTGTGCTACTCTGGGGACTGCATTTTTGAAGCTGGTCTGAAACAGATGCTTGCAATTTCCCTTAGATGCTAGGTGCCTTGCCTTCAGAAACTCAAAATGTTTTCTGTACAATGTGTGTGAGGAACCTCAGGTGGAGTCTGGAGTTGTGACTGCCAGTGTTGAAGATATTGAAGGCCTCTAATCAGGAACTGTGGTTTGGTTCAATGTAGCTAGAACAGGGCCTTGGGGGATAGGCATCTAGGTGGTGTGCAGAGTACAGGTTGGCTTCTCAATCAACCCCTGATGGAGTGACAGGCCAGAACCCTGCCTGCCCCCACCCCCGCATCTAGTTGCTGCTGCCTCCAAGGCTATAAATGGCCTGGCCATCTTGGTAGCTATGCTAATTTTAGCTAAGGGTGGCTCCAGAAACTGGGCTGGGGCCAAGAGCAGGTGGGTGGGGCTTTGCTGAAGCTAGTACTGGGGGCTGGGGAGAGGGACACATTAATCCTGAGGTAGCCAGGACATCATCTGCTCCCAGGCTTCAGCTCTGACAATCACTCTTAGCTAGGTTAATTGATTCAGCAAATATCAAATAATGCCAGCTCATGTGCTATTTATTCAACAAGTATTTGAGTGCCTGCTCTGGGCCAGGTACTATGTTTCCTATGGAGATACAAGGATGAACAAATGTGACATGTTCCTTCCCTCATAGAAGTTACAGTCTTGTTAGAGAGACAGAAAATAAACATAAATAAATATATTATCTTGTGGTAAGTGGCGTGGAAGAAAACATAAACAGGGTGCTGTCATAGAGAATGAGAGGGGAACAGAGATCTCCTTAAAGCTGGAACCTAATGTCTAGTTGGACAGATTAATATAATAACATCAACAATAATAGCAACTAACTTTTTTTTAGTGCTATTTGGTGGGCACTATTCTGACCATTTTATTTCATTTAATTTTTAAAACCATCCCATGTGATAGGTGTAATTATCCTCACTTTCTAGGTGAGCAAATTAAATCATAGAGAAGTTAAATAACTTGCCCAAGGTTACACAAATAGTAAGGAAAGCCAGAGTTTGAACCCAGGTAGTCTGATTCTTCTCCCTACCTCTACCTTAGCCACTAAGCCATACAGTCTCTCAAAACTTTGTGATAAAAGCCGTAATAGAGGTATTGTATATACATACAAAAAGCTGTGGGAAACCCAGGAGTGATTAACTCTGCCTGGGAGAGCTGGGGGAGGCTTTACAGTTCCCATAATTTTTCTCAGATCTTGGGGGGGATGAAAGTGGCTGCCCTGTTCAGAAGTTAAGAGATAGAAATTTCAGTTAGTTCAGGCCACCTATTTTTATATATGAGGAAGCTGATGTCCAGAGAGGCATTAAATAGAAGTCTCACAGTAGATTTTTGGTAGAACTAGACTAGGACATTTGAGTCAAGGACCCAGACTTAACCAGTTATTCAATTTACAAGTCAAAATAATGAGTGTGTACTGCTTGCTTTGCACTGTGGAAGGAACTTAGGGCTACTGAAGAAGTCTAAATCTGGTAGGGCCACATATATTTATGGAGTATTAAATATAGTATATTGCACAGGCTTAATGAAGTCCAAAATCAGGCAGTATAAACAGTGTAGGCTAAGGATTAAGAGATACCTGTGTGGGCTCGGTTAGGCTGAGGTGGAGTGCTTCCTGTAAAGGAGGGATTGTACCTTCCTGTAAAGGAGGGATTGGGTGAGCTGGAAGAGGACAGAAGAGAGTAGTTTGATTTGAGGGAAGTTGGAGGTAAGGGGGCATTGTGGATGTTAGGGTCACCAGTCTGAGCATATGGGTTCTCACTGCTGGCTAGATGATAACTAGGCGGAGTTGCTTCACTGTCAGCCAGCTATCTCACATGAGCACCTGTAGATAGGAAGATTGCAATCATGTGTGATCTAGCCGTGGTTCAGTAATTACCATAATTTTGAAGTAATGATGAATGTAAATAATATTTTAAGATGTCTGTAACAATGTAATATGATATGAAAATACTATGATTTCTCTTGATGACCAAAAATCACAGGTATTGCTAATTATATTGTGGTTGGTTGCCTATATGTATAATTGAAGGAAAGGCTAACTTTCAGTAAGAGAATGTTGAAAATAAAGATGTAACTTCTTTCCCATCCAAATTCGCAGACCCCCTGAATTCTATCTATGGGCCCCTTAGGGATGTGGGGCCTTCATGTTAAGAACTCTTGTTCTTTGGCAAGGAAGGGATGAGGTCTTGTTGAGGGGGGTGGTTTCGTAGGTCTCCAAAGGACTTGGGTTTCAGTTCCAAGGGGCCCCTTTGGTTTCCTGCTAGGTGGCTTTTGAGATACATTGCTAAGTGGCTTCATGGGCATGCTGTGGTACATTTCCCTTTGTGGGAAATGATTCTCCAGGAAACCTAACAGCTCCAGTTGTTGTCAGACTTTTACGGAGAGAACACAATACCAAACTGGGCCTCCAGCAGTTTTTTTTTGTTGTTGCTGTTGGTTAAAAAAAAATCATGAAATATGAAAATACACAACAAAGTATAAAGAATAATACACTGAATATCCATGTGGGCACAACAGTTAAGAAATAAAGAATAACAATACAGAGCTTTCTTTATTACCCCTAGTACACTTGGTATAAACTTCTAATGTAACACATCGCACATTGTATGTATGTTTGCTCCCTCACAAGTGTGTAAGATTTTTGTGGAAGAAGGGAGGAGTTGTACTTTCTTTATCTCTGTTTTTATTGTGCCCAGCCTAGCCTCTGTTAAAGTTTGTTGGAAAAGCTGGACTCAAGGCCTGTTTGAATGCACCCTATTTCTTTTTTTCAAACTATCTCACATGCCTTGGTACACATTCTGGGCCTTTCCTTCAACCCTTGGAAGTGTTGCTCACTCGGGGAACTTTGTGTTAAGTTTCACCCAAGTTCACATCTTTTTATCCCTTTTCATTCTCTTATTTTATCCTCACTTTTGCCCATTTTAAAGAGGAAGGGGCTGGGCACAGTGGCTCTCGCCTGTAATCCTCACTCTGGGAGGCTAAGGCGGGAAGATTGTTTGAGGCCAGGCATTTGAGATCCCCAAAGTCCCCATCTCTATAAAAAATAGCAAAATTAGCCAGGTGCGGTGGTGTGCACTTGTAGTCTCAGCTACTGAGGAAGCTGAGGCAGGAGGATTGCTTGAGCCCAGGAGTTATTGGTTGCAGGGAGCTATGATGACACCACTGCACTCAAGCCTGGGTGACAGAGTGAGACCTTGTCTCAAAAAAAAAAAAAAAAAAAAAGAGAAAAAATTTGTAGCTGAGAAATTTGTGTTCTAGGTCATATAGCTAAAAAGTGCCAGGATCAGAACTATAACTTTGGGGATGTGTGTACTAAGCCCATGCTGTTTTTCTCTTCATTTTTTCTGCATTACCTGCTGGTTGGTCCCAAAGAGGGAGGGATACCTCACTGACCTGGCACTCAGAGCCTGTGGCCTCAGTGGTCTGGCCATAGCTGTATTAACAAAGGAGTTTGAACAGTCTAATAACCCATCACAAAACTGTGCTGCTCTGGAGGATAGTAGAGTCTAACAACCATGCTATGTTGTTGGAGTTGTCTGATTGTGGGCCTGCCTTCTTTACTGTATCATAAGCTCCTAAAGGGGTAGGACAGTAGATGTTCAACTTTTTTTTTTTTTTTTTTGAGACAGAGTCTGGCTCTGTTGCCCGGGCTAGAGTACCGGGGCATCAGCCTAGCTCACAGCAACATCGAACTCCTGGGCTCAAGCGATCCTTCTGCCTCAGCCTCCCTGGTAGCTGGGACTACAGTCATGCGCCACGATGCCCGGCTAATTTTTTTCTATATATATATTTTTAGTTGTCCAGCTAATTTCTTTCTATTTTTAGTAGAGATGGGGGTCTCTCTCTTGCTTAAGCTGGTGTTGAACTCCTGACCTTGAGCGATCCACCAACCATGGCCTCCCAGAGTGCTAGGATTATAGGCATGAGCCACTGCACCCAGCTGATGTTCAACTTTTTACTCGAGCTGCTAGCACAAGGTTTGGCATGTAATATACTTTTTTTTCCTTTTTTTTTTTCTCAGCCATATACCTGAAATAATATACTTTATATACTGTAAAGTTTGCAGAACCTAATCTAAGGGGATTTATTATCTGGTTCTGATTCTACTGTAGTTTACTAGTCACCTGATTGGAAGTTGAAAAATTTTTTCCTTGGAAGGGGTTAGGTAAAGTTAAAGAAGTAAGTTTTACTTATTTAGAAACTTACTTCTTAGAAAGAAGTAAGTTTTACTTATTTAGAAAGTTTGCTCTTTAGAATTTGTGATTTGTTACTGATGCTAGATAAATAAAACCCAACTGTGTTTATTTAAAAACAAATTATCCAGCTCAATTTGAGTCCAACAGCCTACTGCAAAGAAGTTTGTCTAGGATTTTAAAGAGGCCAGACTCTTATCATTGCAGTTATCACCAGGAGAATGCAGTTAAGAGGAGCTGGGAAACTATCTAATGCCACAAAGGACCTATCTGTAGTGGTGAGGACAAAGTTGGGAAACGAGGGGATGAGGATGGAGAGAAGTCTAGACATAAAGTGAGATGATTGGCTGTCGCTTGCAGAAGGGTCTGGGTTGGCCACAATCAGGAAACATAAATATCTGGATTTAGGGGAGCTTCAGCATTTTAGCTCCTTTCCTTACTAGCTGTGGATCTAGTGGAGGGTAAGATGCCTGTTCTCTCTCAGCCTTAGGTTTTTCCATGTGTAGAAAGGGAATAACCTTAATGAATAAGTTTGTGGTGAGGATAAAATAAGGTAATTTATATAAAAGGACTTTACAAACTGTAAAATACTGTACAACTGGGTTATTTGAGTCTTTTCAACCTTTACTTTTGTGGACTTGAAAAGCCTCGGTCAGAATCTGATTGTCTGTTGTGGTAGCACCTCTCTAAAGGTAGATGCATCTCTGAATCTGCTATAAAGTAGTCCCTTCTTTTTTGTGGTTTCAGTTACCTGTGGTCAACTGAGGTCTGAAAATATTAAACGGAAAATTCCAGAAATAACCAATTCATAAGTTTTAAATTACGCAGCGTTCTGAGTAGCATGATGAAATCTCACGCCATCCCGCTCTGTTCTGCCTAGGACTTGAATAAACCCTTTGTCCAGCATATCTGTATAGTATACACTACCCACCCATTAGGCACTTGGTAGCCATCTTGGTCATCAGATTGAATGTTGCAGTGTCGCAGTGTTTGTGTTCAAGAAACCCTTATTTTACTTAATAATGCCTCAAAGTGCAAGAGTGATGCTGACATATTATTATAATGGTTCTGTTTTATCATTAGTTACTGTTGTTAATCTCTTACTTTGCCTAATTCATATATTAAGCTTTATCATAGGTATGTATATGTAGGAAGAAACATAATACGTATAGGATTCAGTACTATCCGAGGTTTCAGACACTCACTGGGGTGTCTTGAAACATATCCCCCGAAGGATAAGGGGGGGACTACTGTAAGTAATTCCATTGTCTTACTTCAGGTGTTACCAGCCAACATGTATAGACTCTGGGTGTGGCCAAACCAGGCTTTTATTCTAAGATTACTCCAGGCCACGGGAAACAGTTAATAAAATCTGGCCACGAATATTTGCCCTTATTTCTGGCTGTACTCCTTTTTACTGAGTGTCACCCTTCCCTAGCCCCACCTGCGGTCTTGAAATGGCTGAGCAGATAAGCCTGGTCCCCATCAGTATTGGTTATTTATTGGTACGTAACAAATTATGCCGAAATTTAGAGGTTTAAAATCATAAGCATTTGTTATCTCGTAGCTTCTGTGGGTCAGGAATCTGTGTGTAGTTTAGCTGGGGTGCATCTGGCTGAAGGTCTCTCAGAGGTGGCTGTCAAGCTAGAGACTCAATTGGGGGAGAGACATGACAGTTGGCTTCCCCCGGAACAAGTGGTGTAAGGGAAAGCAAGAAAGAGTGCCCAAGATGGACACCTCAGTCCTTTTATCATCTAATCTTAGAATTGATATAAAGTCACTTCTTCCATATTATATGTTAGAAGCAAGTCCATAAGTCTAGCCCATACTGAAGGTGAAGGGATTATCCAAGGTCATGAATCTCAGGAGGACAGGCCTCACTAGAGGCCATCTGGCCCTAGGGCCATGCTCTTGGGAACAATGGCTTGTAGGTGTGGTGGCCTTTTATTTAATAGCTTTTCTTTCCTTTGCTTACCTCCTTGGGTCTTGTGGAGTTGTGGAGTCTTTTTTTTTTTTTTAAGAGACATTGGTCTCACTCTATTGCTTAGGCTGGAGTGCAATGGCTTGATCATAGCTCATTGTAACCTTGACTTCCTGGGCTCAAGTAGTCCTCCTGCCTCAGCCTCCTGAGTAGCTGGAACCACAGGCATGTGCCACCATGCCTGGCTAATTTTTTTTCTTTGATTTTGGTACAGACAGGGTTTCACTTTGTTGCCCAGGCTAGTCTTAAACTCCTGGCCTCGAGGGATCCTCCTGTTGTCAACCTCCCAAAGTGCTGGGATTACAGGCCTGAGTAACCAGCCCAGTTTATAGAGTCTCTTTTACTCACTTTGGTATTGTGCCTCCTGGTTCATACATGACTTCATGGCTTTGACATAGCCCATCCTTCTTTACTTCTACCTTGACTCCTGGGCTTTCCATAGGCCCAATGCTAAACTAGTTTTTTTAATCCTAGGCTCTAGTCCTGCCTCCCAGCTCCTTGTTTGGTAGCTTTTATTTAGAGCTTATTGTACAGCCACTGATCCTGGAGCCTTTACTACTACTCCAGCTTGGCTTCCGAGAACTAGACTTATAAGTAGCATTGAACTGAGACTCACACATTGACAGTTGAAAAACTTACTCTAACTTTTTAGGTCATTAGTATTAATACTAGGACTTAAAATCCTAGTATGTTAGGGACTTAAAATCCTAATATGTCATAGCTAGAAGGGGTTTTAGGGACCATCTCTCCCATTTTACATATGAGAAGAGCAAACTTACCCAAGGTTTTGCTAAGCCAGGGCTAGAATCTGGTTTTATCTGATTCTCATTTATATGTTGTTCCCACTCTCTTGTAACCTCTCTACCCTAATGTGTCCAGTTTGGGTTGTTAGGAGCCCTGGGACCTATACAGAGGAGAACTAGAAAGCAGTTCACAATATTGTATTATGTTTATAGAAATTGAGCTGGGCGGAATTGGGGGTATACATAGTCAATGTCAAGTGCTGGTTCCAGGGACCTCCCCAGCTAGAGTGCTTTTATATAAGGCACAGACAAAGAAGCCCAGTAATATCTGTTGCATACGGAAACAAATACCTGCACCCTGTGCTACTCTCTTGGCAGAATCAGTTCAGAGCAACAAGAGATCTGTTTGTTGGGGTATACAGAGTAGGCTTCTGAAGGAGAAGGGTCAGAGCCTTATGCTGTATGTCTCATGATTGATTGGCTCAGCTGGTTGCACTATGGGTTTAGGGCCTCCACAGGCAGGGTCAATGTATCTGAAGCCTTGTGGGGTTACTTGTGGCCACCTGGAAAGTGCGAAAGGGAAGCTTTCTGGGCACTGAGAATTTGGTAAAGCTTTGACTGTGTTGGCACAACTTGCTAGGGCAGGGGAGAATTGAATAGGGATGGCTGT
Organism: Indri indri; assembly: GCA_004363605.1. NCBI lineage: Eukaryota > Metazoa > Chordata > Mammalia > Primates > Indriidae > Indri > Indri indri. The sequence goes on along the minus strand of RJWJ010005002.1, from coordinate 21,699 downwards.
GGCCTTGTCATGTTTATCAGAGTGGAACAGATTTATCTTATGTGAGAGGCCATGCAAGGAAAGACCTGAAGTGAGCCAACAGCACTTATATCTTTGTTTTCTGTTGGGGAGCTTGGATTACAGAAGGTGCAGGTTCTAAAATTTCTCTATGGGTGGCAGTTGCCTTTCTGACCCAGGGTTCTAGCCCCAGACCACCTTGTTCACTTCATCTTCCTCTGTTCTGCTGTCTGCATTCTTGGCCCAGCCAGGCTTTTTTCTTTGTATTCATCTCCAGAACATACCTTTATTTGTACTGTTTCTGTCTTGCTGTTACTTATGCCATTTAACTTTCCTCCCCAAATGTCCTCGCTTGTCTTCCTTTGTTCCTATCTAATCTCTCAGTCCTTTGGAGTCCTCCCTGACGCTAATACTAGCCATGAGATACCTCTCATTTTGGATCAAACTCTGGTAGTACTTACTATCTGCAATACTCTCTATGTACTTCACACCCTGCTGAGCCTCTTATAGTAAGAGGCAGCTTGATTTAGTATCAGGAGCACTGGGAACGGCTTGAGTTCTTGCTGACAGTATGACTCAAACTATAGTTTCCTCACTTGAAAAATGGAGTTAGAGGAGAGTTAATGTATATGACAGGGTTGTATAGATTTTAAAACCTTTTTCTTTCTTTCTTTGCTTTTTTCTTTTTTGCACATTTTCCTCTCTTTTGAGGGCAAGAGCCATATCTGCTTTGTTGACCATAGTACCTTCCCTCAGTATCTTCAGTATCTATCACAATGCTGGTCAGAGGGTATGTGTCCAATAGAGATTTGTTGAATAAAAGAATGAATAACAATCAATCGATCCTTGGATTGAGTAGGTAAGAGGGGAGAGTGCCAAATGGTTGACATCAGTTCCTATGAAAAGCTTACACAAGTGTACCTTGGGATTAGGGGTAGAGTTCACATGATGGGCTTTCTGAGGAGTTCTGTGGGCATTATTTTTCTGCCTGACCTAGTACCTCATACCTATATATTGAGCCCCTACTGAAGCTATGCTCAGAGACAAGTTATCAATCACATTGAATGGTGGTTTGGCTATTAACTCTGGCTGGCAGTTTTTTTTTTTTTTTTTGAGACTGAGTCTCATTCTGTTGCTAGAGTGAGGTGGCATCAGCCTAGTTCACAGCAACCTCAAACTCCTGGGCTCAAGCAATCCTCTTGCCTCAGACCCCCAAGCAGTTGAGACTACAGGCCCTCACCACCATACCCAGCTAATTTTTTGTTTCTATTTTTTAGTTGCCCAGGTAATTTTTTCTATTTTTTAGTAGAGATGGGGTCTCACTCTTGCTCAGGCTGGTGTCGAACCCCTGAGCTCAAGTGATCCTCCCGCCTTGGCCTCCCAGAGTGTTACGATTACAGGCGTGAGCCACGGCGCCTGGCCTGGCTGGCAGTATTAGTTGTTTTTGCCACGGCAGTGGTTACCATGAGCAGGTGGCTATAGTAGTAGGGTAGGGCTGTGCTTGAAGAGAACATGAGAACTGTGGGCAGGGCTTCCTTGGGTCCTGCTGCTCCCGTCATTGATTCCATGGCCCATGTGGGTTTCCCTCAGGACAAACTTGAGGTAGTTGAATGAACAGAATGAACTTTAACTGCTTTTCTTAGACTGGCTTGTGGGATGGAGGAGGGAACCTTCTTTCATGGTTCCTACTGCTGGGCTTGTTGGGCAGCAGGGAGGTAGAATAGTCCTGTGAAGATTACTGGCTGGCTTTTAAAATGTTATGTCTGGTGCTGAGAACTCCCTGGGCCTCAGAGAATTCTAGCTTGAGCAGACGTCACTTTAAGGCATTGGGGAGGGGCCTCCTGGGAGACTTGATGGAGGAGGCAAAAGAATAAGAGAGTCAATTGTGCTGTCAGCATGGCCAACCTAGGACAAACCTGACTGTTTCCTCTGTTAGCTATATTTACAGAGCTCCTAGCTGCCCTGCATTGATCTCTGGTGTAGGTAATGACCAGAGAAATCTCACTGGCAGTCAGGCAGGCAGGCAGTCGGGCTGAATTCCAAATCTCATGGCCTCTAACTTTCTCAGTGTGATTCAGTAGCTCTGCTCCTGTTTGGCCTCTCTGGGTTATGTCGGGCCTCTCAGGAAGCTCTCAGAACTCTCATCACTACAGTGTATATTCAAACAAATGTGTCTATGTTTGCCAAGTTCCCAGAGCCAGCTCCTGAAATATAGTAGCCAAGGGAGATGGGTGCTTTTCAGCTATAATACACATACAGGTTAGAGAGCAGCCAATGTGTGTGTGTATGTTGCTGGGTGGTCAAATGTGCAGAGTCTTTATTTCAAGCAACTTTTGCTGACAAGGGCAAAGGTCACTGGAACTCACACTTCATATCTCTGAAGAGATAAATATTTAATGAAGACAAGTCACATAACTTCAAAGATAAGAATGATGATGACAGCTACTATTTATTGAGCACCCAGGTAGATACATTGTATCTGTACAACAATCCTTAAAGGTCGATATTGTTCTCATTTTACAGGTAAGGAAAGCATAACTCTGAGAATTTAAAGTAATATTCCTAAAGTGTCTGAGCCAGGATTTGAATTTAGCTTTATCTGATCTCAAGACAAAAACTGTTTCTATTTTTTTATTAAAAAAAGTTGTTCTTTGAGAGAGGTCTCGCTATATTGCCCAGGCTGATCTTGCACTCCTGGGTTCAAACTGTCCTCCTGCCTCAGCCTCCCATGTAGCTAGAACTACAGGTGTATGCCACCATGCCCAGCTGTAAAACTCTATTTATTTTTATTTAATAACTTGTGGGGCGGGAAAGACACAGCTATCTGAATTTAGGTGGAGATATGCCTTTTGATTAAAAATTTTATACTTTATAGGACTAGGAGTGGCATTAGTTTATTCTATTACCTAAGTGGCCTGGAAGAAACTAGGATTAGGATTTGGGGGATAGGACAGGGAAAGAGAGGCTGTATTTCACTTATGAATTCTGAATAGGTGGTATCACATTGGTGAGGTGCCTAGCTATAGAGTCGGGTATATTCAATTTGTATCTTCCAAAATTAGAGAGCAGCCTTGGGATAGGGGCTATATGTATATAGTGTTATTTATCTTTTCAGTCAATATTTAACATATTTGTTATATGTTATATGACTATCCTGCCCAGTAGACGGACTCAGTATAATTGGAGAGTTAGGATGTACGTCTACATTTTATATTGTAATAAGAGCTCCTATTTATTGAGCACCTATTCTGTATTAAGACTGGACTAGGTACTTTCACATGCATGATATTACTTAATCCTCTCTACAGGTCTCCCATTTTATAGTTTATTGTGCAAGGCAATGTAGGTTCAGTGCCCTATGATTGATTGATAGTCCTGTTGGAAGAGGCAATCACCTCTGCCTGGGGAGATCAGAGAAGCTTTGGGGAGAATGTAGCAGCTTAGTGGGTCTTCAGGTACTTAAGGCAGAAATGTAAGGGAGGTTGAGGGAAGCATTCCAGCCACAGGAAATGTCATGAGTAGAGTTATAGAGCAGGAAAAAGAGAAGAATCTTTGGGAAACATTAGTCCAGATTGGCTGGAGAGGGGTATCTGTGTAGGAGAGTACTATAAGGCCAAAAAGAAAGGAAATTAAGGAAAGATCATAGAGGGCCTCAAATGTCAGGTAACGAGTTTAGACTTTATTCTGCAGGTAGTCCTTACAGGTTTTGAACAGGGTAGAGAAAGGGGAGAACCCTCCTTTAAAATGCAAGTATTTGTGTTAATGTTATCCCAGAACTGAGGATCAAAACTTGCCTTTGCTAGTTTTTTAGTATGGATTAGGTTAGCCCCTGGGAGAATGGGTTACATTCTGAGATGAGGAATGGAGCTTGGCAAGAGGGCAGTTCTGTTAGATCAGTTTACCTGTGCAGGAAGGGTGTCAGGGCCTCAGGGCATACTTGATGCTGCCGACACCCAACTCCTCTTCCGGAGCTGAGTATATGCCTGTACTCTCAGCCAGAAAGTTAGAGCTTGGTGAGACCTGCTTCCCCAAAGAATTCAGTGATGAAAATTAGGGCACTTGAGCATATCTAATTGGCTGAACTGTGTGAAGGGCAGAGGCTTTCCCTGGGGGCTCCTTTTAATCTCCTGTGATTATAAACTTTTAAGGTTGGACTAATTAAAATGTGCTGGCAGCTGGACTCAATACTTTCCTTGTACTAGGTCCTGCTCTAGCCTCCTGGAGTACCAGAAGTTAGCATAGGGCTGTCTTTCGTGGGGAGCTAAGGAGTGGGTTTCCACTTCCTCATCTACTAAATTTATGTTAATATGATATTTGTCCAGAATGGGCTGCCAAACATTTTGTGGTGGGGAGAAATTTAGCCTGACACCTGCATGTGGCTTGGATTTGCTACTCTTCTTAATGTGCCATTTCAGGTTGATTCTCTGTTCTGGTAGTCGTCCCAGTGGCCTTGCTCTGTTAGCTAACAATTCCTGGCAGGGGTGGGAAAGCTGTGGCTTTGGGGCCACATGTGGCCTTCTGGATCCTTGAGTGTGGCCTTTTGACTGAGTCCAAATTTTTGGGATTTGTTCTGTGAAGTTTGGATTTGGTCAAGGGGCCACACTTGGGGATCTGGAGGGCCACATGTGGCCTTGAGGCCGCAGATTCTCCACCCCTGTGGGGTATCCTTCCCTGGTGTGTGTTCCTGTTCTAACCAGAAAAGGGATAAGGAAAGGATATTTATTAAGTCCCACCATTTGCCAGGTCAGAGCTAGTGTTTTACACAGCTATCTTTTTTCTTTTTTTAATTTTTAATGTTTTTATTTTTTAGAGACAGTGTCTCACTTTGATGCCCAGGCCGGAGTGCAGTGGTACAATCATAGTTCACTGTAACCTTGAACTCCTGGGCTTAAGGGATCCTCCCACCTTAGCCTTCTGAGTAGCTAGGACTACAGGTGTGTGCCACTATGCCTGGCTAATTTTTAAAAATTTTTTTGTAGAGACCAGGTCTTGCTTTATTGCCCAGGCTGGTCTGGAACTCCTGGCCTCAAGTGATTCACCCACCTCAGCCTCCCAGTGTGCTGGGATCATAGGCGTGAGCCACTACACCTAGCCCACATCTCTCTTTTGAGGTATGTTTCATAATGCCCATTTTACTGATGAGGAAATAGAATAAGAGAAGGAAAATAATGCCTGATTGTCATTACGGGCTATAAACAACTTAATCAGAATTCAAAGCCAGGTCTCTCCCAGGCCTGTGATTACTTTCCTAAGGTAGTACACATAATTTCATGTCCTCATCCTTCTAAGCTATCCTTCTAGCTAATTTCCCACCTCCAGAAAATCTTCAATTCCTTTAGCTAGAATTACTTCTTGTCCCGCATTTTCAGAGCACTCTGCCCCTCTCTCTAATCTGTCCGATATTCAAGTCAGTGAGGCATGGATCTATCTCCCTCATCTGACTACTCCCACTCCTGCAAGTTGTGGCACTCAGGGAGTATTTGTTAAAGAATGGAATGTTGGAATTTTAAGTGTCATGACAGACTGGCAAGGGTAAGGGTTTGGAGCAAGGGCTTGGCTAGTTCCCTGAATAAAGGCAGGCCTGTGTCTTTTTGATTTGCCCAAATTGCTGTTTTATACCAGAGGCGGTGGGCCTTCTAGGCAAGATGTCTTTTGGTTCCTCAGGAGCAGGCATCTCTTTCCTTATGCCATTTTCTTTGACATCTGGCTTTAGAGTTTGTGTCCTTCCTCTAGTTTCTTTGTAACATAGAGTTAGGCTCAGTGCCTCCTGGAGTGGAATAATGTGACAATGCCCTCAGCCTGGCCTTGGTTGCTGGAATATGCCTGTTGACTGTGGTGCTTGGGTTTTTTTTGTTTGTGTTTTTTTGCAAAGAGCATACTGAGTTATTGACCCTGCATTTGGAGCTTACAGTTTCTGCAAACTCTGCCTTGTGGTGTGTGTCACTTCACAGGATAAAGGCTTTCTGGGAGAAGGCAAGCATGTGTAAAGGCATTTTTATAAGTTGAATTATCTTTCTCATGGACTTTAAAAATTATAAAAGTATTTTAGACTTTTTTCTATGCATGTTGTATATGCTCAGTGTTTAACATCAAAAGTTTGTTCCTGGCTGGGCATGGTGGCTCACGCCTGTAATCCTAGCACTCTGGGAGGCTGAGACAGGAGGATTGCTCAAGACCAGCCTGAGCAAGAGTGAGACCCTGTCTCTACTAAAAATAGAAATTAGCTGGACAACTAAAATATATATAGAAAAAATTAGCCAGGCATGGTGGCACATGCCTGTAGTCCCAGCTACTTGGGGGGCTGAGGCAGAAGGATTGCTTGAGCCCAGGAGTTTGAGGTTGCTGTGAGCTACCCTGACACCACAGCACTCTAGCCCAGGCAACAGAGCAAAGACTCTGTCTTAAAAAAAAAAAAAAAAAAAAGTTTGTTCCTTTGGGAATAAATGGCAAATTAGAGCATAACAAAATATAGTTAAAACACCTGTAAAACAAAAAGTGATAAAATATTAATAATAAAAATAAATTTCACAATAGGATGAAACAGTGTTTTTTGTTTTGTTTGTTTCGATACAATGGGAAATCTGAAATAGCTTAATCAAACAGAATGATAATGACACAACACCCCTTCTGGTTTCTCTGCAATAGAGAATAGATTATGAAATATTCTTAGGATAGGGGGAGAGGAATGTATTCTGAGACTAGGGAGAACTGTGCAGTAGCTCAGTTCCTCTACTCAGTCATGTCCTTAGGTGGGTAACTAAGGTCTGTTTTCCTATGTTTTAAATGGGAATAATACCTACCTCGTTTAATTTTATGAAGGTTAGATAAGATAATGTATGTGAAAGTGTTTTGTAAATTCTGAAGTACTGTTATTGTCATACTTACTGGGTGGCTGGAGCCAATTCGCCAGCACTGCAAGAAAGCTTTTGGTTTAAGATATGGCTTGACCTAGGTAGGAAGAAGGATGCAGAATTAATGGATAAACAGCTAAATGCTGTTTGGGCAGCAGCTGAGAATTCCTGTGAGATAAGGGAAAGAACTGCATTCATTTTTTCAATACATATTTATTGAGTCCTGCCTGGTAGAGGAGAAAGAAATGCCGCTATCTACCTACTAAATGTGCAATGTGCTAAAATATGGAGGCAGCTTGGTTTAGAATGAAAACTCCGTAAAGACATACATTGCTATATATGTCTCATACATTGCTATATATTCACCTAAGGATAGTGCCTGGTATGTAGTAGCCTCTCAATAAATATTTGTTGAAAGAAAGGTTAAGCTTTGGAATTAGACAGACTTGGTTCATATTTGGGTTCTGCCCTTTACCAGCCCCTTTAGTGGGCAAGTTGCTCAGTTTCTTCATTTATAAAATGGTACTAGGATTAGCTATCACACAGAGTTTTAGGAAGATTAAAAAAAAACATTTAAAAGCCTTTGTGCAAGGCCTATAGTAAGTGTTCAATAAAAGATAGTTCTTTCATTTTCCTTTTCTGTTTTGCAAAGTATAAGGAAGCACAGAAGAAGAAGCATTAAGAGCTGCTTGGGGGAGCTAGATGATGGCTTCACAGGTTTGATTGGACAGTGTCTTCCTAATGTATAAGATTAGAATTATGAACGTTATTTCCTCACAAAAGGAGCTCCCTGGGATTAAGCAGTAGTCTTGGAATTGGCATGCTTTGCTTCTCTGCATTTCCCATGGTCTTGGTGGGTGGGCTGGCTCCTCTCTTTCTAGGCAAGGTCACATTTGCTCTGCAGGTTTGTACTCCAGAAGCAGCTTCCACTGGAAAGTCTGGATTTAGCTGATTTGGATTGGGCTTTTGTAGCCAACCATTACTCCCCTACCCCCCCACCCTCAAATACCTCAATAATAGTTAGTTATAGCTTTGAAAACATGTACTCAGCTGACTCCTGTTCCGGATCAGTTGTAAACTCTCATAGGAGGTAGAGCAGAGTGTGTTTGCTTGGGTTAATCAGGTATTTATGAGTTGACCTTTACTAGTGAAAACGTAATTTTTCCCTCATGCCTGAGTAACTCTAGCAGGCTGAGGGCCATGTTCTCGGGCATTTCTGGAACTGTTGGAAGTTGTAGCAGGTTTGCCTATCCTTGTCATATATGCACAAGGGCTGGTGGGATTAGTCTGCCCCTCAGCAAGGGTGCCCAGGACCTCTCCCTTTTATCCTGTTATTTTAAAGCACTGGGCATACCACTCTCCTCTGTCTGATCAGCATTTTAGATTTTGGAGCTTTCTCTTCTGGTTTAGTTTCTAGGGAGAATGAGTAAGCAGGGAGGAATTGTTTGGCCATGAGGTGGAAAGGGCTTCTTGTTTGTGAATTGAAGTCACTTGGCAAGAAGTGGGTAAAGAACGTGTTCCTGGATGGGAGTGATCAAGCATTGGGTAAGTTAGAGGTGGTTTAGGGGTTAAATGGCCCTCGTGCTCTCTAGGAGTGGAATCATTTGAGTGTCCTGGCTATGTCCTCAGTGCCTTCCTTTGGGAGCTGAGCGTTGCCACAGGGGATCTCAAATATGGGCTGGGGAGAAGGGAAAGGAGGAAGGTTAAGGAAAGAAGAGACAGAGGGAAGAAAAGGGAACTTTGCTGAGTTGTTACTCTATGCTAGGTGCTTTATACCAATTATTTCCTTTAATCTTCACAACAACCTTGTGATTAAAGATTTCTTTAATCTTCACAACCTTCTATATTATAGTAGAGAAAACAAATGCAAAGAGGGCAGATGAGTTCCCAAGGTTATATATCTAGTTAGGGGCAGAACTGAGACCATATCTCAGTAATCTTCACAATGACCTTCACAACAAACAAACCAATTTTAACTTACCTAATGCTTGATCATTTCCATCCAGGAACATGTTCTTTACCCATTTTTTGCCAAGTGACTTCATTTCACAATTCATCATTAGTCTTGTGATGAAACCGAAGCCCAGAGAGGTTAAGCAACTTCCCCAAGGTCACAAAGCTAGTGAATGATAATAATAATAATTATCATTTATTGTGTGCCTAGAAGGCACATACCAAGTTTCTTTTTTTAATCCTGTGACAGATTATTATTACTTCTGCATTGCAAATGAGGAAACTAGGAATTAGAGAGCTTTGGTTACTTGTGGAAGGTCCCTTATCTAGCTGTGTCAATGTAGGGATTTGAAAGCAGATCTGTCTGATTACAAATGTGTTCCCTTGATGTCCATGTCAGTCTGCAAATGGAAGAGGTGGAATTTCATACACAGTCATGACAGCGGGGCTGATGTCTTACCTGTTTCAGGATCCCCATTCCCTAGGACAGTGCTTGCCACATTGTTAGTGTTCAATAAATGCTTGCTGTGAAATCTAGTTCTGTTCTCGCCTGTAACTCATATTACCTGCAGTGGCTCCCTTTTGCCAGCTGTGTCTTGCCTCAGCTCCTTGGCTGCTCTACTTGTCTTCCCTCCATAGTTCAGCCTTTCCCTACCTACCCATCGTGGCCTCCCTGACCTCCCAACACACAGCTTCTCATCCAGCACTGTTACTCTCCTACTTTTCTTCACACCCCTTTTCCCTGGCTATATACGTTTGCTCTCGCTACTGCTCTCCATCACCCTCCAATCCTGTCCATTCTTTTTTCTGTAGTTTCTCTGACTAATCCCAGAGACTTCCCTTCCCTTTCCAGACTATCATCTTCTTAGTCTGTACCATATAATTTGGTACCTAAATATCTACTGTTTCACTTTCTGTTGGTTTCATGGACGTTAATCTTCTCCACAGCTAGCCGATGGTAGTCATATCATAATGACTCCTCAGATTGGTTTGTGCTCTGCACTTTACAAAGCACTCTCCTATTCAAGACCTGTCTTTTTGCTCACCTTGCCCACAGCAGCTCTGTGAGGTATGACAGGAGGGGATTATTATCTCTATATTATAGTAGAGAAAACTAATGCAAAGAGGGCATATGACTTCCCAAGGTCGTATATCTAATTAGGGGCAGAACTGAGACTATCTCGGGTCTTTTGATTTCTGGTTTAGTGTTTGGTCTGCAATCCCTTCCACATTTGTGTTTCTCCCTGCCATTTCCCCTCCTGTCTTTAAGGATCACTTAAGGCAGAACATCTACCTTGTGGGTTTCCAGGAACTTTGGCTGGTGACCCAGGGAATGGCAAAGTAGCCATCACAGGTACCTTTTGGTGGTGTCAGTGTTCCGAGTTGCTGTTGCCTGCAAGAGGTTCTGTCCCTGTGGCTGCTAGGATTAATGGTGCACTAAGAAAGCACTGGATTATTTTGAATGGTCAGAGCACACTCTCATGGAGATCTGGGAGACAGGGCAAAATGTATGGTCCTGGACAGTTTCGTGTTGTGTCAATGGCATGAGCTTCCAAAGCAGTCAGACCAGAGTTTGAAATCTGCCTTTGCTGTGGTTTATTGGCCTCATGGCCCTAGGTAAATCATTAATCTCTCCAAGCCTTAGGGCCATTGTGAGAATGTATTTAAGGGCCATATAATGGCCCTTAAAAAGAGAAGTATTTGTTGGTGATTTTTTATTGCCAATATTACTTGTATATTAATAGGGTGCCTGAAGGGCGTAAGAAGCCCACTTGTACCTCTGACCCTTGTGGATTACTTCTTTTGTCTTGACTTCCAAGCATCTGTGATGACTACCTATTGTCCGATAGGGGCTAAGCTTGAAAGCTGTACCCAAAGTCTCTAGTCTCCAGGTTTCCAGTGCCTCCTGAGGGCAATGAAAACAGCTTGTGGACAGCTGGGGGATGGTTTCAGTGCCAAACTTTGGGAATAAAATCCCTGCTGTTTTTCTGAAGAACTTTGGCATTAGAATTGTTGCTTCTGGAAAGTCAAGAACCCAGTTGTTATTGAGAGATTTTAGTTATTTCTGAAACCAGATATTACTCCAAAGGTGTTTGTTAACTACTTCTCTATTCTTCCTAAATCCCCACCCCTCCCCCAAAGAAAATTAAATCAGATTCAGACCATTGTGAAATAGTTGTATCTTTGGCCTTTCTGGCTACCTGGCCTCCAGCTCTCTGCTAGCACCATTCCAAATTGCTGCTTCAAGAGAGGTCAGTCAGCCCCTTTCCCCCACCCTCCACCCATGAGCTGGTCTGTGCTGTAAGGGAAACAGGGTGAGACAAATGAACTACATGGATCCTATTTAAAAGGGAGCTTGCTTTCTCACTGAGGATTTCAGACTGCCTGACACAGGAAATGACTAGAATATCTGACCAAGGGACATAACTCATTGCTAAAATGGTGGGTTTGGATGGTTGTGGGATGGGAGGGCAGGCTTCCTGGAGGGGTGAAAGGGGCAGCTGGATGGGAAAACATTAGTGACTTTTGAGTTTTGCGTTTTAGAGTATGGTGCCATAGGCCATTTTTTAAAAATTGGGGTAAAAGTCACATAACATAAAATTAACCATTTTAAAGTACACAAGTCAGTGACATTTAGTACTTTCACAATGTTGTGCAACCACCACCTCTATCTAGTTCAAAACCATTTACATCACCCCAGAGGAAAGTCATACCCGTTAAACAGTTGCCCCTCATTCCCCACTCCCTTTCCCCTGGCATTCTCTATTCTATCTGTATGGATTTACCTATTCTAGGTATTTCATATAAATGGAATCATACAATATGTGACCTTTTGTGTTTGGTTTTTCTCATTTAGCATACTGTTTTGGTGGTTCATCCATGTCATAGCATGTATCAGTACTTCATTCCTTTTTATCGCTGGGTATTATTTCTGTGTAAATATATACCATGGTTTGTTTATCCATTCATCCATTGGTGGACATTTGGGCTGTTTCCACATTTTAGCTGTTATGAATAGTGATGCTAAGAAGGTGTGTGTACATGTACCTTTTGAGTCCCTGTTTTCAATTCTTTTGGGTATTCCACTCCTATATACCTATGAGTGGAATTTCTGGGTTATATGGTAATTCTATCTTTAGTTTTTGAGGAACTGTCAAATTGTTTTTCAGAGTGGCTGAACCATTTTATACTCTCACCAGCAATGTGCCAGGGTTCCGGTTTATCCACATCTTTATCAATGTTTATTTTCCATTTTTTCGATTATACTTAGCCTCATGGGTGTGAAATGATGCCTCATTGTGGTATTTTGTTTTGTTTTGTGTTTGTTTAATATGGGGTCTCATTATGTTGCCTAGGCCTGTCTCAAATTCCTGGGCTCAAGTGATCTTCCCACCTCAGCTTCCTGAGTAGCTGGGATTATGGGCGTGTGCCACTGTGGCTGGCGTCATTGTGGTTTTGATATGCATTTCCCTGATGACTAATGATGTTGATCATCTTTTCATGTGTTTCTTGGCCATTTGTGTATCTTCGGAGAAATGTCTGTTTAAGTTTTTTGTCCATTTTTTTATTGAGTTTGTCTTTTTGTTGTTGAGTCGTAAGAGTTTTTTTTAATACATTCTGGATCCAAGACTTTAATCTTTTTTAAAAACATAATATTGGGGAAAACTTTTCTTGACTTAAAAATCACCCACTAGCCTTTTAATATACCTAGCTTTTTCATGTCTCATAGCCTATACTGATGCTTTTGCCTTTGAAAAATCCTTCCATTTTTCTCTGGTGGTTGATTTATAATTGTTCTTCAAGGCCGAGGTCAAATGTCACTTCCTCTGAGCTCTCCTTATCACTTTCTCCTCCTTCCACTAGTTAGATGCTTTCTTCTAGGAACATCTCTATAATGAACAGTTTTTATTGTCTGTCTCAAACCACTAGATTGTGTTTGTAGAGTCAAGGATTGTATTTGATTGATTTCTGTCCTTAGCATATAGCATATGACCTGGCATATAGTGAATGCTAATAAGTACTGAAAGAAACTTGAGCATAGACTGGAATTTTGAGCATAGACTGAAGACTTATTTGGCAGTAATGACATCATTACTGTAGAAGAGATCAGTTGGGGGCTGCACTAGATTTATTTCTACAATAAAATATATCAGGCCTTGCTGTGTGTCAGGAACTCTGTTCAGTATGCACCAGAGAATAGTCCTTATTGTCAAGTAGACATGTAATATAATGTCAGGTAATAATGAGTTCTAGAAAACAAAGTAAAGCAGGACAAAGGGTTAGGCAGTGTTGGAGGTGCTATTTTAGGTAGGGTGGTTGGGGAAGGCCTCTCATTGGATGGCCCTTAAAGGCAACTTAAAAGGATCTGGACCAAGAATCAGAAGACCTTCCATTTCTGTACTTTGTGACTTAGAAAAATTACTTACATTTTCAAGATTAGAGTTCCTTTGTCTGTAAAATGGGCATAGGAATCCCTGCCCTGGTAGTTTGAGAGGTGTTGTAAAGATTACGTTGAGTTACTGGACATTGAAAGTGCTTTGTTAAATGGTCAATAGTATGATGCTTGGCTTTCCTTTTCCCAAGTTGAGAGGATGAGCAAACAGTATAGGAGCCAGCCAGATGTTTTCAGGACCTTGAAGGCAAAAGGAACTAGTTTCTTTCTTTCTTTTTTTTCTTTTTTTTTTTTCCTTTTTTTTTTTTTTTTTGTAGGGATTGGGTCTCGCTATGTTTCCTGGCTGGTCTTGAACTCTTGGCCCCAAGTAATCCTTCTGCTTTGGCCTCCCAAAGTGCTAGGATTTACAGGTGTGAGCGACTGCACCTGGCCAGGAACTAGTTTCTACTAGAAACATTCATGCCACCTTGCCTGGGACTTATGTATGCCACCCTGATCTAGGGGCTGAGAGGGAAACCCATGCTCCCAGTGGTTCTCCATGTCAATTGGCAAAAGGAAATAGTCTTGGGAAGTTTGGGCCTGTTCTACTCAGCCCCCAGGAGGAAAATGTGGAGACTACTCCCCTCTACTCTTCCTCTCAGTTCTGCCTTATTTCTTGCTATGTCTGAACCTAACCCAAGGGAGTAATAATCAGCAGTTCTCAGAAACATTTAGATTGAACCAGCTTGCTTTGAGTTCTGCTCTTGGTGGCAGTGTGGGCCACAGAAGAAACTAAAATGTGGTCTCTATTTTTTTTTTTTTTTTGAGACAGAATCTCCCTCTGTTGCCCAGAGTAGAATGCCGTGGTATCAACCTAGCTCACAGCAACCTCAAACTCCTGGGCTCAAACAATCCTTCTGCCTTAGCCTCCCTAGTAGCTGGGACTATAGGCATGCGCCACCCTGCCCAGCTAATTTTTTCTATATATTCTTAGTTGTCCAGCTAATTTCTTTCTATTTTTAGTAGAGATGGGGTCTCATTCTTTCTCAGGCTGGTCTCAAACTCCTGAGCTCAAACTATCCTCCCACCTCAGCCTCCCAGAGTTCTAGGATTACAGGCATGAGCCCCCGCACCCTGCCTAAAATGTAGTCTCTATTCTTGTCTTTGGAGAACTTACAAATCAGGTAATTTCTTAACTGGTTGGCAGCTAAATATAAAGGGATGTGTTAAAGAAAGAGAAAGGTGAGATTAGTGTGCACTGGAGTCATACAGGAAGACATTCTGAAGGAGAGAGTGCTTGAGTGGGCCCTGAATACAGACTGAATAGATTTAGACTAGTAGTTCTTTTTCATGCTACTTTAATGAAATCTTTTCTTTTTTTCTTACATCCAGTTGTGACTCTACTCTTTTGAAGTCCCTTAACTCTTTTTCTGGACTTAATTTATGGTTATTAACATGGTTGTCCTTCATATGAGGCCCTCCATGATCTGACACCTTTGTATTGCTCCAGTCTCAACTTTAGACATTGCTTCACAAGCATCTTACCTAAGTGTTTCTGTGAAATACTTGTCATTTCCTAAAGTTATGTCATTTTTTTCCTGAGTCTTTGCATATGCTGTCCTCCTTTCACCTCCATCTCTTTTTCCCTACCACCGCTCTCCTGGTATTACCTATTAATTCTTCAAGATATACTTCAATTATCTTCTCTATGAAGATTTGGACTTGCACGCCTACCTAGGTTGTTCATTTTCTCTTCTGTGCCATTTCCTTAATTAGCTTAGCCATTCCTTATGATTCTTATCATCATTGTACTATAATTATTTGCTTTTATGCCCTCCTGCGAGATTTGGCATTGCTAGAGGGCAGGGACTGATTACTCTTTATTTCTTTTTTTAAAAAAATATTGAGTTATGGCATATATGCAATAAAATGAATCAAATGCTTGATAAATTTTTACCAGTGTGTATACCAATATGACTACCACTCAGATCAAGATACAGATACATTTTTACATCTGCGGAATATAGCATCGAGGTTAGCAAGCATTTTCTGTGAAGGTCCAGATAGTAAATATTTTAGGCTTGTTGGGTCATATGGCAAGTTGTAGCAGGAAAGCAGCCATAGACAATATTTAAATGAACACGTGTGGTTGTGTTCCATTGAAACTTTATTTACAAAAACAAGGTGGTGTACTGGATTTGGCCTGAGGGCCACAGGCTGATCCCTTGTCTAACACGGTGTCCAAGGACAAAATAGAAATTCAGTAAATGTTTGTTGAATTGTAGACAAAGACCTTGATCTGAGAAACCTTTTCTTGATTGTTTAGCAGTGGGGCAGCTAGTATCTCCAGGGAAGAAGGGCTGTGCTTTTGAGAGGTACTTCTTGGAGCAGGCTGCCTTTTGGCAAGTTGTTGGTGTTCATAAGGGAATAAAAATATCACCCCTCAGTCACTTTCCTAATTTTGTTGGCCTGTGGTTTCCAGAACCTCAGGGATCCACAAAAGCAGTAAAGGGATATTGCATCTTATTTGTTTTGTCCCCAGTGCCTAGCTAGCATGGATGGATGAGGATGCTTAGTAAATATTTGTTTTTGAATGACTAAATGTATTTAAGTTGCTTTTGATATTTTAACAAGCCTAATGGAGATTGTACATTTACCTACAATAAAAGTATCTTTGATTGTGGTTTCAGTTATGCCAGTTTTGTGTGAACACTAGTTTGCTCATGCTGATTGGTTTTTTGACTGGCAATTGATGGCATTATAGGATATAAACCTATCTAGTGAGTGAGTGACCTTGGACACAAGTATAGAGCCAAAATAAGCAACTGGTATCAGGGCCCAGTGCTTGAATATCAACATGTTTGCTTTCACTTTCTTGCTCTTTAGCAATATTAACTCATAACAATATTAATATGAAGCTTTGATAATTATATATGGTTGGTTAAAATCTGGGTCAACATTTTGAAAAGAAAAAGTAGTGATTATAAACACAACTGAAAAGGTTGAATTATTTCTCAATAAATGCACTTTATTTGTGGACAAAATCATTCTAAACATGAAGGGCTGTGAAGGATAATCTAAATGTTGACAAAAAGGATAGGTCCCACGATTTCTGATTTAGGAATAAGGTAGTTAAACTATGTCACTGACACTATGATTTTTTTCTCCCTAATGGTTGGCGTTCAGCATAAGTGCCTTTTACTTCTTAATTTTTTTTTTTTAATCACTTGGCACTATTAGTTTAGAGACCTAGATCTTAGGCTGAGGATAAATTTTCAAGTAATCTCTATGGTGTTTTCCCAGCCTTCTTCCCCAACCCCATAACCACCACACAGGTACACTAGCACTGGCCAGGCATACGGAGATTGCCCACTGAGTGAGTCTTAATTCCTGCCTCTCATGTCTTCAGAGAATATTTATGTATATTTGCTGAAGATTGGAAGGGATTGGCATGAAGGGTGTAGGTAGGGTGAGGATTGACTAACTTTGCTGTCAGGAATAAAAGGCAAATTGTCTCCTAAGTGGTCCTAATAATGATATATACTTTTTGTAATATAAAACACTTTCAATCTCTTATTTTATTTGATCTTCATTGCTATTGTGGGAAGTAGCCCTATTTGCACAAGTGTAAGATGAAGCTTGGAGGGTTTCTTTAAGGTATCATGCTATCAAGGCAGCAGAACCAAGATTTGAAGCCAGGTTCTCTTAGTAACCATATTTCTTCTAATGCAACAGTGGTTTTCAAACTATTTTCAGGTGTCCTAGGGCTTCCCAGAGGTGCCTAAGGAATCACTGTGGGAGAGATAAGTCATTGAGAAGAGCTCCAGACTCCTCTCACATGTCTCAACCCTAGGATCTCTACCTCCACACTTAGCTCATTTTTTTTTTTTCTTTTGAAACAAGGTCTTGCTCTTTTACCCAGGCTAAAGTGCAGTGACATCATCATAGCTCACTGCAACCTCAAACTCCTGGGCTCGAGTGATCCTCTTGCGTCAGCCTCCCGAGTAGCTGGGACTATAGGTGCACACCACTGTGCCTGGCTAATTTTTAATTTTTGTAGAGATGGGGGTCTTGCTATGTTGCTCAGGCTGGGCTCTAATTCCTGGCCTCAAGGAATCCTCCTACCTCAGGCTCCCAAAGTGCTGATTATAGGCGTGAGCCACCACACCCGGCCTTAATTTTTTAACTAATAAAAAAAGTTTTTAAGTTTTTAAGAAAACTTTTTTCTTATGGAAGATTTTAAACTAGAGAAGTATAATATGTGTTATACCTTATATAATGTACATATTATATAATCTTAATATTACATAATATGTAGTCATTATATAATATGCATAATGAGCCCTCATATATCCATTACTCACCATCTACAATGGTGCACTTATGGTCAATCTCATCAATCTTGTTTTATCTTTACTCTCCCCCCCCCCCTGGATTATTTTTCAAGCAAATTCCAGATGTATCATTTCATTTATAAATACTTCAGTATATATCTCTGAAAGAACTGTATTTGAAAACATAACCAAAATATCATGCCTAAAAAATAATAAACCGTTAATATCATCAACTAGACAGTGTTTATTTATTTATTTTTTTACCCAGAGCCACACCCAAGAAGCCTTGAGCAAGTGGACTCCAACTAGACAGTGTTTAAATTTCTCTTAATGACTGAATTTTTTTTTGAAAAGTTGGTTTGTTAATATTAGTATCCAAATAAGGTCTACTTGTTAGTTGATCTAAATCTTGAGTCTCTTCTAATCCATAGCTTCCTCTTTTTTTTTCCTTGCAATTTTGTGTTGAAGAAACTGGATCATTTGTCCTGAAGGGTTTCTCAATTTCTGGGTTTTGCTTATTGTCTCCCTATGGTGTCATTTAAAACATTTCTATGTCCCCTGTATTTTTAGTAAATTGATAGTTGGATTCCGAGGCTTGATCAGATTGAGGTTCAGTCTTTTTCTTTTTTTTTTGCAAGAATATTCAACCATATCTGATTTTCTCTCTTTTCGTGAAGATTAGTGAGTAGGCTCAGGTGTTGTCCACTTGATCTGTTCATTAACATATTTCCCATCAGCTATTTGCATAATGATTTTAGGAGCCGTTGATAACTTATTACCTAGATCCATTACTTTATTAGAGACCTAATTAGATATTGAGGTTCCTAATTAGATTTCATTTGAACTGTATTTGAAAAAGAGGGTTCCATTATTTAAAAATAAGTTTTGAAAACTATTGGATTGTAGCAATTCTCTGAAAGCGCCAATCGTGATAGGAATCAGGAACTGTGAAGTGGGGACAGTGACTGTAACTTGTAAGACGTTTTAAACCTTTTCTTAGTTCCTCTTATTTGTTGTTTTTGGCTTACATTCTTTCCCAACCCAACAGTTAAACTCTTACAACAAAAAGGGCCCGTTTTTTTAACTGTTTTAACTTTTGAAAAGGGAGATGGATGGACTGTCTTAACCCTAGAGCCAGTCCTGGGAAAGGGAGACCCAAGGGGTGGAGCAGGAGTTCTGCTTTAATAAGCAAAGGAAGTGATTAAGTCCTTGGGGCCTATGCAGATTGAAGAGCCTGAAAAGTGACCTTGGGAGCATCTAAGACTAGATACTTTTAGCTGAGCATGGGAGGGCCAGAACCTTTTTCTTACCCCTTATTTCACAGCCTAAGGGGGCTCCCTCGTTCTATCCAAAAGGCCTGGCTAGTCAGGCTTCAGTTGCATCACATTTGACATGTCCTAGGCCCACAATCCTGGTAGCTGTGTTTAGGGCTGATTCCTAGGATAACTTCAGGACAGGGAGCAAAGGGCTTCTTGTTTTGGGCTATGTTCTAAGGAAGGCCAAGGGCAGGAACCTCTTAGCAATAGCTTTGGCTGATCCTTGGCCAGCAACACCTTATGTTACTCTGGCTAAGAGAAGAGCTGCTGTGGAGCACTTGGTGTTCTCTAGCCTTAGCAGAGGTCACAGGCAGACAAGGCAGGAGAGCAAGGCCTTAATTAGCTAGGGACTCCTGGAGCAAAGCTACTTGGCAGTGTCTTACCCCAGCTCCTTGGTGGGATTGGCTCCTTCTGCTAGTGACAGTGCAAATACTCTTTCTCTTTATAGCTTTTATGTCTCTGGGAGATTAGTTGTCTTCCTTGAGCTTTAAGACACTTCTTTGCCGTGTGGTTCAGGGCTGATTTTAAAAGCCAGATTGAAAAAAATTCCTTCCATCTGCATAGTACTTTTTAGTCACTCAAACACGTTTTATTTAATTTGTTTTGAACCCACAGTCCTGTGAGTTAAGTTCAGAAGGGAAGAGTGCTTAAGATTATAGCTAATTAGACTCTGGAGTCCCAGATTAATGGTCTTTCTACCAGTATCTGTAGGACAAAGGAAAAGGAGAAGAATGGTAAATAAAATTGAGTAACTTTTGTATACCAGGCACTGTGTAAGGTGCTTAGCTTAGTTTTCTCCCAACATTATGCGGTAAAACATTTTAAGCTCTATTTTAATGATGGGGAAGCTGAGCCTCAAAGTGGTTAATTGACTTAAGATCACAGAACTAAGAAGTGGCAGAGCCTGGATTCAGATCTAAGTCTATTCGACTGCAAAGCCTGTGTGTTTCTATCATTATAATATATTCCTTGCTAGTTGATTCTAAAACATCTTGGTTGAGTTCCAGATGCAACACTAGGTACAGGGGATACAAGGAAGCATAAGATTTAGTAGTTTCTGCCCTCGTGGAACTCATAATTTGGTGATGCTCACTGCTACGATAGAGGGAATGGGGGCATAGGGATAGATAGAGGGATGAGGCAGTGGGGGCTTAGAGAGCCCTCTAATCATTGGTGGTAGGGGAAGTTGTCAGATAAGGCTTCCCAGAAAGAGTGTTACCTCATGTAGTCTAGTGATAAAGAGCACAGGCCCTGGGGTCAGCCTGCCTGGGTCCCATCACTATAATACTATATGTTAGCTATTAAAATGTAGTACTTTGGGCAAGTTACTTAACCTCTCTGAGCCTACTTCCTCACCTATAACGTGGAAGTAATCATATAATCAACCTCATATAATCAAATGGCTGTTGTGAAGATTAAGATGGGATAATCTATACTGAACATTTAGCAGATTGCTTGACACATATTAAGCTCTCATTAAGTGTTAACCACAATTATCATTGTTTAACCTGTGTTTCTGCCATATCCAGCTCAAGTGGGGACAAATGAAGCTAGGCTCTTTTGGGGACTGTTATTGTCAATAAAGTGGCAGGGTTTGTCTGAAGTAATTTCAAAGTATTCCTTTCGGGCCTAAGATTCTGTCTTAGGCAGAAACCTACTAAGATAATTGTTTCCAGGAGGACAGCTGTCAAGTGACTGTATCTGGTGGCAATCCAGTCTGACTTGGGTTCCCTAAAGTCATCTCTGGTCAGCCCCTGGAAATGCTATGTCTGGTAAAGGCCCCCTCTTTCCTCTGCTACCTCTTCATTGCATAGGCTGGAAGCCGCCTCCTGTGAAACTGATCTATTCCCCTTCCTTTCCTCCAAGCTTATTGTGATGGGGAAAATAATATAATTTTAGTAGTCCAGTTATTCTCTACTACATTAGGTTTTGTTTATTCTGAGTAACTGTGGAATAACAGTACCTTTATATATTTGTATAGTGCATCATTTTAAAATAAGTTCTGTTTAGAACATCAGTATCACATGAAGTAACAAGAAGTATTACTCAATGAAAGACCTTTGAGTTTAAGTTAGGAAAAGAAGGGAGCCTTTAATATGCCAAGGAAAAGTATGCAAGGTTTCCTGCATTTTTCTGGTCACGGAATCCTTCTTTACCCTCAGAAAATACCTGTCGACATTTCATAAGGTACCAATGTTCCACGGAACACAATTAGGTAAGTAAACACAATGTGGCCCTCTGCTTTTCTGTTAGTATGGCTTGGAGAAGTAGTATGGCAAGCTGTCCTTTGTCTGGCAAGGTACCTCCAAGGCTCCCTTCTTTTCAAAAAGAAAATGAGACACTTAATGAGAGTTTATTATGTGTTAGGTAACTTACTAAATGTTCAACATAGATTATCTCATTTTAATCTTCACAACAGCCCTGTGAAATTGATAATATGATTATCTTCATATTAATACAGAAAGCTGGAGCTTTTAGTTAAACCACCAGTCCCTGATTATGTTCCAGACTCAGTGGCAGGAGATTTAGCTAATTGAGCATCTGTAGGCAGCCTAAGTCTTCTGCTTCTAGAGGAGGAGCAAGTGCCCTACTTTGAGGAAACAACACAAAATTCAATCAAGGAACTATCTGTCTGCCTGCCTGCTCCCTTGGTAATTGCAGCTGTCCCAGAAGCAGATGGTGGTGGGGACTATATTCACTATTTCAGTCTTTGAGTTTTGGGTTCTAGTCCTCACTCTGCTGTTAACCAGTTATATGCCTTTGACTGAGAAACTTCTACTCTCTGAACCTTGGTTTTTTTAAAATTTTTTTTATTTTAGCATATTATGGGGGTACAGATGTTTAGGTTATGTATGTTGCCCTTACCCCCCCTGCCC
>RJWJ010005001.1:0-71384 GCA_004363605.1 Indri indri | reverse complement strand
GATTATAATTCTTATTTCAGGGTTGTTGTGAAGTTATGTAAATGAAGTTCTCTAGTGACTAATAAATAATGCACACTAAATAAATAGAAGTGATGATAGTGACACTGATTAATTACTGTTAATTTTATTATTGTGATGAGAGCAATCCTTAACCATAGTACATTATATTGGTGGGGGAAACATCCATTATCAGTAAATATCAGTGCCCCAGATACAAGCATTAGTAACAAAAGTAAAAGTTTTTGCAAAGGTAAGGGGGGCAAACTTCTTTTAATAAAGCCAGGACCACAATTGATGGCCAAAGAGGTAGCACAGAAACCCCACTGGGGAAATCCAGAAACTTGCAGGGCCTAGGAACCTTTTGTTTCTCTAGATGTAGAGAGAGATTCCCTGGCAGATGGGGTTTAGTAAGTGCTTACGACTCCAATATAAATAGACAAAATGACTTAAAATCAGTAAACACAATCTAGATATAAATACTACAACCTCATCTTTTATGTCGCTTAAATAATTAAAATGCTTCTCATTGAATAATGAAGTTATTTAAGGAGAAACATCAGAAGAGCATCCAGCCGGCAGATCTAACTGCCTTTGCCTCGAGTGACACGTTCCCAGCAGTGGGTTATATTTTGCCTTCATAAAATGTGTTCTGTCATTTTTTTTAGTGCTGTTATTTTTAGCGGATAGTAAGAAATAGTATCTATCTATGGTGTATTAAAGCTCTGGATAAAAATAAGGAGGAGATTGATTCCTGATGCAGGTGAAGCCCTCCAACAACTTGATGCCAAACCTGTCCAAACCAGATGGGTGAAAAGTGGCACTCATGTACAGGAATCTACAAATGCAGGGATTTTAACACTGTAACATGGTTTTACCTTCTGACATGAATTTTAACAAAAACTGCACCTAGATTAAGGGCATGGCATAGAGTAAAATCTCTGCCCTAGGTTAGCATTTTTAAAACAATGTTTTAATAGGTGCTTTCTAAAGCAGATTGCATGGTGAACTATTAACACATTTAAAAAAACACCAGCAGGTTGAGAAGATTTTACTTAATTTTCCTTCTGGCTTCCCCACTGTCCTATGATAGAGCTACTGCTAACTACTGTCTATCTGTCTTCTCTTTCTTTCTTAATAATTGGGCACAGGCTCAAGTTACCCTACATCTCCCAGGCTCCCTTACAGTTAGGTGTGGCCATATGACTATTTCTTCCCAATGGAATGTGAGTCAACGTGATATGTATTAATTAATGTCCTCGACCCTGAAACTTCCCCTGAGCATGCTTGTGCTTCCTGCTGACTGCATGAAAAGACCCTAGAATTATCCACGAAGCCATTTGAAAATGGCAGAACTGCTGTTGTTTTGGGTCCTCACATTATTCCACAGAGCAAAAGCAGAACTTTATCTGCTAAGCTGAAAACAGCCATGCTGAATTGCTTTCCCAAACCCTTGACCCTCTCTGCCCCGCTATACACCTGATTTTTTTAAAAGTTTAAATAATTTTACTCAGCTGAAGGTTTTTTTTTTTTTTTAAAAGGTCACTTTCTTGGCATTATGCAAGCACATCTTTGAGTGTTTTGATTTATGCATACCGTACTGTGTTATTTGGTTGAACATCTTATGCATTGAGCTTCTGGAAAATGTCCACATTCAATCATCATTATTTCTGCCACTTTCACATTTATAGAGGGATTACATGGAAAGAACTTTCCTTTGGTTGTGTATAACATGATTACTAATCACAAGAATAAACTTCAAAGAAATTAATTTTCTTTGTTTAAAGTTTTTGCCTTGCTCTTTCAGAATGAGCCCCCAACTAACCTCATCTCCCCACCAAAATAATATCCCTGTGCTTACAAATTAAAATAGTTGGTTTTTCACAAGTGTTTTCCCTGATAGAGACTTTGTGACTCCACTTTTAGAATGCAAAACCTCATTATTCACCACCGAAGTAAATATGGGTCTCATTTTGATCTTTATCTTTCCTACTAAATCCCTTGGGGGGAAAATAGATTTTGACAATTGTGGTTTCAAATAAAATAAAAACATAATAAGAAACTAAAATAATCCATTCCTAAAAATTAGGATACTTGATTAAAAATATGAAAAATATATTTACATAGATTGGAGGGGAAAAAATCTGATTCCCATAGTGCATAATTGCCCTATCAAGAAATCAGAATTTTCTTTCCCTCTGTCTTTGAAACTATTCAAGCAAAAGACCATTAACAGCCTGATGATCCTGCAAAACATGTTTACCTCAGGAAAATGGTTGGGCAATATGGAAACCACAGGAGTGGATTAGGTTGCCCACTCAACTCTCTGTGTTGTCTTCAATTCAAGGTTTGATGAATCAGAGCTGAAAAATGTGACGCCCCCCCCCCCCACCGGTTTCTATTAGGAAGTCAAATAGCAAAAAGTCTATGAACATTATTTTCCCAATTTCTTATTAATGACATGACACAACTGTAAATTTTAGAAGTTGTGGTCCCCACGACCTCCCAAAGGTCATTTGTAACTACATCTCCTGTGAGCTATGAGCCCTTGCCTTCCACGGAATAAAGTTGATCTGCTGACAGTAATGAGACAAATATGTATTAGCTTCATGCCTCGGAAACTGTAGTGCCCCTAGTGAATCCTTGACATTTACTGTGTGCAATTTCCCCTGGTGTAAAATGCAGTTTAAAAAACAACTAGAATGCATGAACATGCTGGCAATAGCTCTGTCAGCCAAGAATCGACTCATTTAAACGAAGTTATAACCTGTTCCTTGAGTTTTGAGTAGGGTGTGTAAATAAAATAGCAGTATATTCTTGGAAGACATGTTTAATACAAAATCATGGTTTTACACAGTGTCTTTTTATTTGAATCAGGACCTTGTCATTTTTTTTTTAAATTGCAGCTTTTAGGAATGTGAGTTTTTCACACATCAGGGCCTTATAACATAAATCTGATACAATCACTCCTCAACACTTAGAAGAAAACCCCAAATCCAAATTCTTTCAGAACCATTATCCACCTTATATGCATTATTTCCCCACCACTGTCCTTGTCAAAAAAGTCTTGCTCTCTGGCTCTAGCATGCCAAACCCAGCTGGTCTCCAGAAGGTTTTTCCCTTGCAATGCTCCTTCCCTCCATCAATAGTTGTACGGTTGGACTCTTTTCTTCCTTCCAGGCACGCCTCAAATTTCTCCTCCTCAGAAAGACTTTTCTGGACCACTCAACTAATTCAGACATTGTCACTCACTCTTTACCACATTACCCTGTTTTTATACTCCCCATAGCATAGTATATTTTTTGCTTACCTTTATTCAAATATAATGGGAGCTCCAGAGAGTAGTAGCCTTTGTCTGTATTATTAAAAAATTGCCCTCATCTTGATATATTTTGAGAATGTTCTGTTTTCCACTGAGTATGTATGCTTGGAAATGCATTGAAAAACACTTTCCAAAATCTTGGCAATGGATCCTAGAATCTATGAATAATGGAATCAGAAGGATTATATACTCCAACCACCCTGTTTTAAAGTTGAGAATGTAGAATTGAAATGGTAGACTTAGACCATCATTTCTGGCTTCTATTTCAAACTTGCTTCTGACTATCAGAATCTATTATGAAGATTTGGCTTTAGCAAAAAATATCAGAAATTTTGTCTAAAATTGTCAAAATGTTTGAAAATTAAATATAACTTGTTTTTTGAAATTCTTGAAAATCTGTTTTTTTGTGTGTGTAAAGAAATAACCTTTTGCTTATGTATAAAAATGTCCCACAGTTTTGGGTGTTTCATATCTGATTCCCAAAATCATTTTTATTCTCATTTTGAAAGATCTACATGAAAAACTTATTCATTCATTCGTTCGCTCATACCTTAATGCTTGTGTAGCACTGTAGTAGACAAAGCAGGGAATAAGAACTAATGTACACAAAAAGGTTCCCAACAAACTGAGGCAATAAGAGTGACACATAGGTAATTGCTAAATAAACAACAAGGTAGCAGGAATGTCACAAAAACCATCATCTTCATAAAATATGAAGATACATTTTCTGAATGGCAATTGTATCAGGAACTTTAGTAGGTGGATTTCCAGTTCTACAAAAACTAGGGATTATGATTTCTATTTCATAGACATACACACACACACACACACACACACACACACACAGATACACACACAAATCCTGAGGAGTAATAAGGTAAGAAACTTGTGCAAAAATCACACAGCCCATTACTGCAAAGCTGGGTATCTGACTCTAAAATACATAATCTTCATCTTTATTCCATGTGCTCAGAAGTCTGTGAAACATTTAGGAGTGGATGGATTCGGTGCGCAAGGCTCCAACGTGTCCAGCCAGATTCCCTCAACCTTTCTGCTTTATGAGGTTCACAGGTTATACAGGCTAAATTCAGTGCATGCCATTGTTTTAGGCGGAAATTATATGAACTAGGTGTTCATATAGCTCTAACGGACATGCGTCTTTCATTATTCAAAACAAAAAAATCTGAATCATTAAAAATTCAAGTATAAATATTATTCGAGGATAAATGCAAGTGGCATGTAATCAAAATAGTAAAAATCATAAAATGCAAAAGGGTAGGGATGATAAAAGAAGTCCTTGGTGATAAAAGATTTTGGACAGAAATCACTAGGAGTTTCACCATGGGTTAGAAGAAAAGAGAGAGTTAAATCTAGACAAAGGCAATCCTGAGGGACTTTACTAGGACCAAGGCTTTCCTCTGGTAACGGTACCTTATATTTCTTTGGTGAACCACCACTCTCAAAGTGTTAGTCCATATTCTCCCCTCGGCTTGAGGAGTGTAAAGAAGCGTTTTGTTTCCCTGGACATAGTGAAACCTTTATAAAGGATCATGATCCCAGCCAAGACACTTCAGAATCTGATGGGGCTTTAACTTGATTGATTGGGAAGGGGACAAGCTCTTTTCTACTTGAAACAGAGCTATGAGGACATAAGTCTGATACTACTGGAAGCTGACAAAAGAGGGGGACCATTTCTAATACACTAGAAAATAGAACACATACATGGAGTGAGAACAAGTCTTTTAGAACATATTAAGTCCATATGTACCTTAAGTTATAAACCTTCCCCTGGGAATTTTTCAATTTCATTGGCCAAGAAATTGACTTATTTGCCTAAGCCAGATTGATTGGGTTTTTCTGCTACTTATGACCAAAAGAGTCCTGAACAGTGGTAGTTGGAAGTGTTTGAAGACATTTTTGGTTGTCAATATACTCCAAGAGTTTACTAGCATTTAATCGGTAAAGACCAGAGATTCTTAATGTTCTGTAAAACTGTAGAAAAATTCTGCAGAGGGAAACATTTTTGTGCCCTGAATGCCAATTTGTCCCTTAGAGAAACACTGGCTTGCTGAGAAGTATGTCGCTTGGAAGAAATCTTGCACGTAGTCTGCATATAAGAGGAAACATATGTATAAAGTTTAGGACATGAAAAAGAGACCAATAAGGTCTCAGGAGGCTTTCTATATGGCCGTAGGGAAATACAACTATACCGGCTCTGCTGTTAATAGTATATATAATAAAAGCTGTCTACTGCAGGTTATCTCGAGGTAATGAGGAACCATGGAAGTTTTTAAAGCAGTGGGTTAATGTAATAATAAACAGTGTTATGGATGATTAATTTGGAAGAATTATATTGGATAAATTACAAAGTAGAGGGAAAGGAGGCAGAAAGATTGAGTGGGCTCAAGACCCTCATAGAAGAAAGTGTGGATTTATACTCTCGGTTCTTGTTGTTGTTTCCCCAGCATAGTAAGATTAGATGTATATTAAGAGTGCAGTAAGAAATCAGCCCTTTTGGCAGAGAGAGAGAGAGAGAGAGAGAGAGAGAGAGAGAGAGAGAGAGAGAGAGAGAGAGAGAGAGAATGTGATTATGGCTAAAGTCCAAATAGAGGCTATGATAAAAACAGAAAAAATAAACAGTACCATCTTGATGTGAAGTGTGTTTCTAGTTCTTTTGTGAATGACAGCCATTTACTTAGCATCAAAAAGACCACGATTATTTGACTAGAACTACAAAGCTGTGAAATGACTGAATATGAATCGGATAACTTCACACATCAGACATTAATCCAAATTTGAACTTTAACAAAAAAAATACTTTATACAAATTATATAGAATGAGGCAAAACATAATATATTTAATAAGCATGCATTTATAAAAATATGTATTTCAATTTCTGCCAATACAGAAAAAAAATTGCTTGCTTAGCTTTTTCCTAATTGGTAAAGTGACACAACACTTATTTGTGGTTCTTATTGACTTAGAGATTTGTATTCTTCAGACATTCTTTCACAGTTTATGCTGTACTTTTGACAATCAGTATTTTTACTACCAGAGAATGTATTAATTGCCAGCAACAGGCCTACCATGGAATTGAAACACAAAACTGGAAGGTGACATTTTCTTTTGTTTCTAGGAAGTTCAATTGTTGATACCGTAAATATTAAGCCAGATAGTTAACTAATCATACTGATCATTGCAGTAGACTGAAAATTTGTGTCTTCCTTCTCCTCTCCCTAAATTTGTACACTGAAGCCCTAACCACTAAGTGTGGCCATATCTGGAGATACCACTACTCATCAGAGCAGGGCCTGTTCTGATAGAATAGTGTCCTTGTAACAAGAGACATCAGAGAGCTCTTGCCTTCTCTCTCCCCACCTCGCTGTGCACACACCTGGGAGAAAGGCCATGTAAGGACAGAGTGAGAAGGCAGACAGGAAGAGAGCCCGCATCAGGAACCAAATGGGCTGGCAACTTGATCTAGGGCCTCTAGCCTTCAAACTGTCAGAAAATAAATTTTTGTTGTTTAAAACACCCATCTATGGTATTTTGTTACGGCAGCCTGAGCAAACTAATACAATCACCGTACACAAAAATGGAGAAAAGTTAAAGGAAGGAGAGAAAGAAAAACCAAAGAAGCACAGTGATTTCTGTGGTCAGTTCTTAAAAGAAAATGCACAGGGAGATAAATGAAATTATTCATTTTGCGATCAAAAAAATATGGAAGAAATAAAAAATTATTACAAATATTGAACAGGAGGTAAGAAAAGAATGCTTACCAGAAGATTAATTTCCTATGGACTTTTTGCATCTAATAAGAATGTATAACAGTTATCATACAATATCTTATAACAACGGTTTCTCTTTATATTATTATTTTTCCTACTACTAGTCTCCAACCTCTTTGGGGCCAATAACTCTATTTGTGTCTTTATTTATATCCACATCCACATCTATGTCTAATAAAGGATTGATAACAGTTCCTACTTTTCGTTTCATGAATATATATTGATTGATTTGTAGATTTAAAAGACAGCATATCATATCATATTTTTATTATCCATTCTCTTGCTTATACACCTAACAGACTACAAATTCTTTGAGAGCAGGGACTGTGTTTTTTCATCAGGTAGTAGGTATTCAATAAATAGCTACTGAGTGTAAATAAATGACATAATAAATCAAATTGAAAACAGGAAGCTGTGAGTTGAGAGTAAGGGACTTCTTTCTTAAATGGAAAATTAATTGTGAAAATGTCTCTGTAGTGGGAAGTCATTGTCATTGGGGACTTTAACAGGGAAGCCTGGAGAATGCTAAAAATGAATAAATGCGCTGGAGGGGACTAAAAGTTGAGATTCTGGGTTGAGAAGGCTTTAGAATACATAAATTTCTTAGTACATTATAGAACCGTTCACATTCAGGACAATAAAAATTAACACTGAAACCCAAAGAAAGGTAAATACACACACACGCATACACACACACACACACACACAAAAGATGCTCATTGCTTCTTTGTCTATATATGCATAAACAAAGGAGCTCCTTGCTCTTATTTTGAAGGATTTACAAAACATAATTATTTCTGTTTAATCTATTTAAAAATATCTTAAAGTGCTAAAGGGAAGATCAGGAGTCTATAAACGTTCTGACAAACATTCTTTTCCTTCTCAACTGTCCAAAACATCAAACACATGACCTTTGCCCATCTCAAAGCATCTGTTCCTTGACTGTTTTGATCAGAGTGTATCAACAAAGACAAACATAGCTAATAGCCTTCTGTGCTGCAGTACCAGCTAGTTTAAGACAATAGTAACTGCTGAACAGTGAAACACCTCAGACCCCACATCACCCAGCGCTTTAGAAAATTTTCAAGGGCAAATGTACTTGGCATTGAATTTAGGTTTGAATGGAAGTAACTTCTCTCTTCCGAGTGGCAGCTTTGAAGAATAATTAGGAAGCACTGGAATAAAAATTTCATTTTATAAAATCCTAGATTTGGTCATGCAACAAGATGTCAGTGTAAGTGGGAGATACCTTATTTTAAAGAAAAAAACGGAGAGTATGAAGAACTGAAATGAGAGATTGGAGTGAAAGAAGGAGGGGGAAAAGAGGAAAAGGAAGAAAACAGCAAAAATCAGGATTCTATTAGAGTATGCCAAAGGTCAAATTATGTTTAATAACCTTTCTAATTTTATGAGTTATAAATATGATGATAGTCATGTCATGACATCATTTAGCCCTAGAATTGAAGGAGTGCTTGGTCATTTAGATAATGGAGCTGGGGATGGTAATAGGATGAAACGGATAGTGCAGGGTGACAGGTTAGTTCTTTTAGGATCATAGGCTCCTTCCTAGTGCTGCATAAAAGGGATTATTATATTGGCTTTCAGAAGTATCTTGACATTTCCATTAAAATCGTGATTTTGACAGGTTTATGTATTCAGCCCTTTTCATTTGCATGGGATTGAAACTTGACATTAAAAATCCTTAGACCAAATGCATTTTAAACATCACACATACTTGCATATTTATGTATGCACACAGTAAATGCAACATGTAAGTCTATGCAGTATATATCATTTTAATAGTCCTTACATTTTATAGTTTTTACTGAATTCCTCATTACTTCGGTAAGTGTTAAATAATCTATCTAAAAGACAAAAAATATTTGAAGAGTTTGAATAAATGTGGTCTGCATGAAAAGTTATGTGTTTGGTAGTAGCCAGGATACTTCTTAACAAGTTAAGTATTACAGGCTTTTAGTACAATCCTTTGAGATTTGGTGAAGGCTTTATGTCATTAATATGCTATTGAAATTTGGCTTTTATTTTTCAAGGGTTATGCATTTCATTTAAAGCCACCACATTTTATTCATTTAAAGTCCCCAGCACAGACTCGTCATCACTTACCAGGTCAAACTGGACTTTCTTTACTGTGGTTTGTGCCTTTGCTACTCAAAGGGCTGTCAAAGGACCAGCAATACGGGCATTACCTGGTAGATTGTTAGAAATGCAGAATGTCAGGCCCCATGTTAGACCTGTTAAATCGCAGTTTTCCTTTTAACAGTATGCCTAGGTAATTCACATGCACATTAAAGTTTGAGAAGTTCTGGTCTCAATAGCACACAAAACAAAAACCAGAAAAAACACTCTGTAAAATATTCTGGGATTTTCTCTTTTAAAATTATCAATATATTTAGAACTAATCGATTACCAAAACTTTCAGCCTTTTACTGGACGCTTGATGTCACGTGTAGACCTCTCAAATTTTTGATAGGTTAGCAAGTGATTTCACTGTTGTTAAAGCCCTCTGTAGCAAGGATTGACAAGTTGGTCCTTGGGCCAAATCAAGCTCATAGTCAGTTTTTATATGGCTTGTGAGCTAAGAAAGGTTTAAACATTCATAAATGCTTGAAAAAATTCAAAGGAATAATATTTTACAACAAAAATTATATAAAATTTAAATTTCAAGGTATATAAATAAAGTTTTAAACAATTTACTTATCATCTAAGGCTACAACAGCATAGTTGAGTAGTTGTATGAACATATATCTTGCGAAGACAAAAGTATTTACTATCTGGACATTTACAGAAAAAAAAATTGCAGGACCCCTGTCTATAACACAGATTTTTGTTTGTGTGACACATGATAATACTGTTAAGCATGAGGCCACTTTGTTAGATAAAAGTATCCAACATTCTTTAGAATTTTGGACACTTGAGATAAGTGAAAAGAGAAATAAATACATAAATCAGAAATATTTTTATTTTGCCTTGAGATCAGTAAATGAAAAGGTTCATATCATCTGTAAACATCCATATTATATTGTTAAAATTTTAGATTATATGTCTTAGTTTTGTGCTATTATAACAGCATGCCTGAGAATGGATATTTCATAACAAACGGAAATTTATTGGCTAACAGTTCTGGAGGCTGGAAAGTTCAGTATCAAGGTGCTGGCATCTGGTGAGGGCCTTCTTGCTGTGTCGTTACATGGCAGAAGGCGAGAGAGCAAGAAGGGACTGAACTCACATTTCCACATCAGCATCAATCCCACCTAAAAGGGTGGAGCCCTCATGGCCTAATCACCTCTAAGAGGTCTCACCTCTTAGTACTGCTACAATGACAATTAAATTTCAACATGAATTTGGGAGGAGACAAACATTCAAACCACAGCATTATATGAGGACTTTAGAATGATGTTTAAATCTAATGGGCATGACTTAGGAGGGTAATGTATGAGAAAGCCTGCGGGGGCAAAATTCACTTTATATTTAATTGTACTTTTTAAATTAGGGCATAGCTTCTGTGGAATATTCCTCAGAACCTCTGGTATTTCTGGTTTTGAGTGGGCTCTTTGATTTTTTTTTCAGAGGCAACATCCCCAAATTGCCCACTTCCACCGAGATTTGATTAGTGGTAACAAATCCTTTCCAGGACATGGTCACAAAACTAAAATAGACTGAAATTGTCGGTGAGTAGTAAATATCTATCGCAAAACCCACGAGTTTCACTCTAAAGGAAAGAAGGAACAACAGTTGTTCAGGCAGTGATATGTAAAATACCATAGCAGATTAGAAGATAGCAGTGCCAGGAAATGAAAAAGACAGAAGAACTAGTACCACAATCTCTGACTTAAGAAAAGAACCAAAGGACTTTAAAAGCCTAATAGGGCATTACTACAATATGGCAGAGTATAATGATTACTGTTCATAATGATGGCTCTCAGTTACCAAGAGAAGAGATACTTAGTATTCTCTATTTAAAATAACAATAATAATAATCATAATAAAACAATGTAATTTTTGACATATTTTAGA
Organism: Indri indri; assembly: GCA_004363605.1. Lineage (NCBI taxonomy): Eukaryota > Metazoa > Chordata > Mammalia > Primates > Indriidae > Indri > Indri indri. Next base: position 60,241 of record RJWJ010005001.1, on the reverse strand, counting down.
AGGATTGCCATCAACATGCTTAGCTAGAAACTTTGCTGCTACAGAGATGTATTAGTTATTTGGAATATTTGAATATGTGAACATCTTCACCAACTATGTTGGCTTATGAGATATCACTATTCTAAAACAATGACTAGAAATAGTATACCTGTACTCATTCATACCAACAGGATCAGCAATTAAGGAAGAGAGGTTATCTCATAGGAGCCAGCAAAAGTACTTAGTGAGGCATGTGAACAAATGGTTTACATTTACCAATGTAATTTTGCTTTTTGAATTTTGCATTCATTTTCTGAATTAATTATTTTTCACTGCGAATCTACAAGAATTGCAATCCACCCTAGAGAAAGTAGACGTACAAAGCCACAAGACCCATTTAAATAGTTTAATCATATTTTTAAAAATGAGACACCTACCCGGAAAGAGCTTTCCAGTCACCTACAGGGTATTTAGACAGTTCTTCAGTAATACACTGTATTTGTCTCACATTTACTCAAATAAATTGGTTTGAAAATGTGTTAAAGTGTATATTCTGTTGCTTTCTTCTGAGAATAGACTATGTTGCACTGCATTCTAGCAATGAGCACCAGGTTAGCATTCAGCCAGTGCTTCCTTCATGGGCTGTAACATTCATCAGCCGAAATGGGCTAATTTAAAATAGTCTGAGAAAGAAAAGGGGAAAAAAGCTAATTGTCTGCAAAGAGGTGTTAAGAAAGAAATAAAAATATAGAAAATTAGGAGTTGCAGAGTTATCTTTTTTAGCTGTGGCAGCCTACTGTCTGAGGACTTGTACCAGTAATTTGTGAAGATGTGTGGGTATTGAATTGCTCTGCATACAAAGCCCGTCTAGTGAGTGATAACGCCAATACCAGCTTTGACTTGAGTGGATTAGGTGCTAAGTGGGTTTAACAAAGTTACCCCGAGCATTACATCATATTCCTCCTACTTCTTGTGAAAGAAGCTCTTATTCCTGTGGGACTCTGCTGGAAATGAAGCAGGCAAGACTATGAAAGGAGTGGAAGTCTACAGAGATAAGAAAGATGGGGAGAAAAGGGCATCCTCATGATTAGCCATTGCATTTAGAAAATGGGGGATAATTTTGCTGAAATCTGCAGTGCCTGGCTTAAAATTATATCTTAATTATATTTCTACTCTGGTGAAGATTTAGCAAGATTATCCTGCAAGCTTCCTACTTGTGTACTCAATTTTGTGATAAATTGAGTTCCACAAACATTTGAGATAAATAAGAATCAATAAAAATGACCCCCCCTTTACCTTCCTCCTTAACTTTCTTTTTCTTTCCTTCCTTCTTTTCTCTTCCCTCACTCTCTCCTTCTCTTCTTCATTCCCTTCCTTCCTCCCTCATACCACGGTCAGGTACTGGATACAGCTCTAAACACACAGTATTTGCTCTCAAGCAGCACACCTGGGAAATATAATACAGAAACAGAAGGAAACAGCAATGACCAGCCTATTTGACAAGAGGAAGAAGAAACATCCTGCCTTGGGGGTTATACAAATATTTATATCAGCCACTGATCCAATATGTGAGTATGAAACTGAAAGGGACTAAAGTATCAAAAAGTGGTTGAATAAATGTAAAACCAGCCACTTTGGAATGCTTCTTTCTTAACCAGACAGTAAGGATAACTTCCATAGAGAAGAAAAGTTTGTTAAAAATAAATAATATTTGGAAAGTTTAAAATATCTCTTATTAAAAATGTGATGCAAAGGTACTTAAAAAGTCACATCATCTTATCCTACTTTAAGCTTCCAAGCAAACAGCACTTAGAATTTGAAGTTCTGCTGTACTTTGCCTGAGAAATATTTTCCATTGTGCAACCCTGCCAATTATCTTCTAAATAAGAGAAGACACCTAAGGAACCAAACTTTTATCACATTACACAATCTGATCCTAGACTTGGCTTTCGCCACCTTAAACAAGCATCATAGAACAGAGCCACTGTGTTGCATTTTCTTTGTCAAAGAACAGGGAGAAGACAAATGATTTTAAAGTAGAAAAGACGGTGCTCCTAAAAGAAGTTTTTCTTGCAGGATATTATGTGACAATTTCACTAGCAGTCAGCAAATAATATTTTTCATCAATTAAACTAAAGTCTACCCTTATGGCAGGTGATATCCAGGTGATAAGCTTTATTAATGGTCGCCTTAGAAATATTTAGATAGGCAGTTGATGTATCCTTCTTGGTTTTTCACTTCATTAATCCCCTGTTTAACTTTGTCACACATTTTTGTGACTTTCTTAATTTTTATAACTGGTAAGCTCATCACAACTAATTAAAAGTCTTATTTAACCAACATAAACAATGACTTTTCCTAAGCTAATATGGCATGTAAACCCATTTATAATATTTTAACATTTTCTTAAGCCTGAGCTACATGTGACAATTTTTTTTCTGTTCAACCCTTCAGCTTGTGCTAGTCTGTCCAAAAAATATTGTTTATTTTTCACAGTGCAAATAAAAGAATGGTATTTTAAACACTGTATTTGTATATGAAGGAGGAGTAATAAACTTTTGTCCTGTAAACATTTTTTCTGTTTGCAATCCTTGAAAAAGTATGAATATGGAAGGACTAGCTCTTAACGTCATGTTCAATAATAACTCAGACGGAGGCACAGGGTCAGCCTGACAACATCTGAAGACATTAGCACTATACTTTTTTTCAGATTTTACTCAGATATAATGCCTTTTATTTCTGGGGCTGGACAAATGCAAACAACCAAGGGCATATTTTTACTATGCTCAGTGGAAAATCATAACACTTAGACTTCTTCATTAGTCACTGACTTAACAGTTGTGATTTTGTTGGAACACATCAAGCCCAAGACATATTCTAAAACTTATTTGAATGCTAAAATTCCTCTTTTTATTTTTTATTTTATTTTATTTTATTTTGAGAGAGAGTCTGGCTCTGTTGCCTGGGCTAGAGTGCCATGGCATCAACCTCGCTCACAGCAACCTCAAGCTCCTGGGCTCAAGCAATCCTCCTGCCTCAGCCTCCCGAGTAGCTGGGACTACAGATATGCACCACCATGCCTGGCTAATTTTCTCTCTCTCTCTCTCTCTCTCTCTATATATATATATATATATACATATATATATATATATATGTATATATGTATATATATATATATATATTTAGTTATCCAGATCATTTCTTTCTATTTTTTAGTAGAGACGGGGGGTCTTGCTCTTGCGCAGACTGGTCTCGAACTCCTGACCTTGAGCAATCCACCCGCCTCAGCCTCCCAGAGTGCTAGGATTACGGGCGTGAGCCACCGCGCATGACCTAAAATTCCTCTTTTTAAAATTAAAAGGGGGAAAAAGGACTCGAATATAACAGGACTCGAATATAACCTCCTTATAACAAAAATGTGCTGATATCTATGAAAGAGCGGACAGACATTGAAGTGTTTTCAAGCGTATTGGCTCAGAACCTGGGAGGTGAGGTGAAGGCAGAAGCTGGAATTCAAGTTTCAGAGAAGAGTTAAATATTTAGAGGGAATCTAGATTATTAATTTAGTTATGTTATTTTTAAGTTATATCTTCAGTTTCAATTAAGGGAAAACTTAAATTCTTATTTTCAATCTTAAAAAAATACACCCTGTCTTCTGTAATTACTGTCTTTCCTCTCTTTGTATACTGTGTGTGTGTGTGTGTGTGTGTGTGTGTGTGCGCATGTTTTATAGAGAGTGCAGGTAACACCGAGAGAAATGTCATAACTAATGGAAGAAGAAATGATTATTAGTAGGAATTTTGCAATACTGTGTCAGGAACATGCCCCAAAATAGCTTTAGGTTGATGGGGAATACTTAAGCTGCCAGTGGTTTAACTGTTACTGACAAAAATACCCTAGGGCGAGGCAAGCAATGAGCAATGTAAGAAACAGGCAGAACACAGTTCTGGACAAATGCACAAGCCCTCGTCGAATGTGGAAACCGCCCAGATGCATCCATGTATGTCTCCAAGCCTGTACCCAGAGCCCCACCAAACTCCATCATCTTGTAGCACAGACATCAACATCTCTGATACATTTACTGACTAAAGAAGGATCCTTGATGAATCCTGATACTGGGATCATCACCAAACAGAATTCTTTGGGTTTGGCTGCCTTATTCTTTAACATGCCTACATAAATCACGATTCCTGGTTTGGAATCTCATAAGCTCTCTGTTGCTTATAAAATGAAAATGATGTAACACTTTCCTTAATGTTGTTGTGAAAAGCATCAAATAATTTTTAGCTATTATTATTATTTTCTTTTATTTCAATTTGACAGTTTCTGGCAAACCATAGGTGGGAAAACAGTAGAGTTCAAAATTTAAATGTATTTAACAACTTTTCTGTTTCCTTCAGGTGATAACAATGTGCTTTTTTAATTTCAGAATATTACAGGGAGATATATATATATATATATATATATATATATATATATATATATATATATATTGGTTACATATATTGCCTTTGCACTGCCGGAGTCAGAGCTACAAGTGTGCCCAACACCCAGACATCGGCACCACACAAGCATTTTGAATCCTTTAATTCTCTGCTTTTCCATGATAACTTCTCAATCATGAAGAGAATTTACCCAATGTATTATTGATAAATATACTAACATCTTTTCAGACTTATTTTATGGACAAGGTTTTAGGGATGTCAAAACATTGACAATATGTAAATATAGATATTTCGCTGAGCTCATAGATACTAGAATTTGCCTGGAATATAAGCACAAGGTAAAAGAATAAACATCAAGTTAAGGAAATTCCTGACATTGAAAGCAAATGCAGAGAGATCCGTCATCAAGACTGTTTTAATATGGCAGTTCAATAGGTAGTAGTTAAGAAAGAAAAAGACAAATTCTCTCATCCAGTTGAAAAAATGTTCTAGGGTGTTCTTTACGTGATGGAAAAACATGCCAAAGCAATGGGCAAAACATGTTTAGAATTCTTTTACTTTCCGATGGCATTTCCATAGTAAGCAGAAAGCTTTCAGATCCTCTTTTTCTAAAAAGAATTGACTTCCACTTTTTTTTTTTTGTTTGTTTTGTTTTGTTTTGTTTTGAGGTGCACAAGGCAGGAATTGGCAGAATCATATGCCAAGAGAAGTGGAGTCAACATTTCCGGGTTCACATTCTAGATGCACTGCTTGTTAACTTTGCAACCTTGGCAAACCACATCCTCTCTCGAAGCCTCAGTTTTCTCATGGATTGCATGTTGGAACACAGTAATGTGTGCTTTATTTATGACTAGGGTTATTGTGAGGGATAAGTAACATGACACGTGCTGCCAAGTTCAACACATCTGACACATGTTACATTAATCAATGTTAGTTCTATTATTGTGGTGGATGGAACAGTGTTTTCACTTTGGCCTCCACATTTATTACAGTCCTCACTGAGAGCTGTGGTGAAATAAGCTTAGGAAATAATATATCTTCTGAGATATTTCAGTTTTCAAGAATGTATCATAAACTTTAAGGAGGAGAGGAAAATATGTAGAATTTTCCAATTTTATGTGAAATCCTTTTTTGTTGTTGTTGATGAAGTAGGACTTGCACACCAACAGAACAAACTTTGAAAATGTCACACTTCTTACTTGTACTCCTGCAGTGGAATACCCCAAGTCAAGTCTCTTACCCCGTTAGTAGATAATTCAAGGTGCTATTAGTTAAGTTTACCTCTGAAATAATAGCCCTTGATCATATTTCCCATTAATTCAAAAATCTTTAGCTGTTCTCCATGACTGTAGAAAAAACTCTGAACTTAGCATGGCATTCAGTGACTTTGATAATATGACTTTAACCTTTCCTTCCCTCCTCTTTTCCAATCATACTGATGTCTCTTGAAAACACCAGGTATTCATGGTTTCTTACACTATTTCTTAATTTATAATGAATCTAAATGATTTCTCCATCTAAGAAAACCACTCACCTCTCAAGAAACAACTCATGTGTCCACACATCTGGGAAGCTTTCCCAGGACCGTTTTCTTCTAAGATAGAACCTCTGAACTTCTATAACTTTGTCTTTCACAGTTTGGCTATAGCAATTTATTAAAGAGAATAATTATACAACTTGTGTCTGAATCCATTTCTCCTACTTCTTGTGAGTTCAGAAAAGGAATGGAATATGTCTTATTCACCTTTTTATCTTCAGTGCCTGAAATGATGTCTAGCCCCTAGTAGGTGTTCAGAGAATTGATTTTGAAAAACTGGGAATACTGGGAAAAATATCAAAGCATAGGCCTGCTGCTGTGGGTTACAAGCAATATCATCATATATGGAAGACAGAAAGCTACTATTATTGCTCTTTAAAACACAATATGTCTCAAGGCAGGTGTCCACAGGTGTGCCTGCCTGCAGGTAGTAGTGCAAGTCAATCAAATTATGTCAATTTCTCCTAAATATGAAATATATTTTTTAGTTTCTTGTCAGCAGTAGAATTGGGAAAGTCATAGATTACTTGAATCGAGAAGGCACACTTAGTTTATGGCTTTTGGGAATATGTGAACACAACCCATATGTAGGCATTTCATAACCAGTTTTTGCATTTAACAAATGCTATTATTGATTAAGTTACCTTCAAATTGCAGGGAAAAAAGTGTCAAACAATTTGAAGCAAGAAGTTATTTTTTTCATTACAGTAAACATAAGTCTTACCTAATAAACTTTGCAACACGGAAGAAAATGGATATTTCTTCTGAAAGAGCAACTAGGTTTAAACAGTTTTCAAATTGATGAGGCCTTCTGTAGCTTTCACTACAATCAGGAAGAACAAGAAGATTGATTTAAGTGAAAGGAAAAAAGTGACTTCTATCTAACAGTCAAATGCAAAAATTTTGAATGCAAAATTGACATGAATACTACAATTTGACAGCTTCTGAGTTTACAGTCTTCCTCAAAACAGAAATAGAAATAGAAATAGACAATCATGAATGTCCAGAAGTTTTGGTAAATGAATATAACCCAGTTAAGGGAGAGAAAAGGAAAAGCTGACATTAGGAACCTTGTATTGTTTACAAAGAATCATGTATGTTCATTTATTGATTTAAAATTCTTTGATCTAAAAGACAAGCCAATGTGACTTGTTGATGTTATGAAGGCTCCATACAGATGAAACTAACTGTTCTGAGAAAGATGTCTTAGAACAATGTTTCCCAATCTTTCTCATATCAGAGGAAATAGAAAAAATATAGAAAATGATCATTTTGTAGGCCACCTGGGGATGAACTGATGTTACTACTCTTGGTTGGAGGGAATGAGTCCAACAGTGTGTATCTTCCATTATTCTCCACCCTGCTCACTTCCCTCTTACCACGTGACTCTCTTTCCCATTGCAGTCTCTGTGCCTTTGTGTTTTCAGTTACTGGTGCTTCTGACGGTGTTTCTCCAAACTTCACACGGGCCTCTTCCTACCGTAATTCATACCTCTGCTAAAATTCCACCTCCTCAGGAAGATTTTCTTTGAATACCCTTTCTAAAATAGACCACCCATATTTCATTATTCCTTATTTGATTTTTCCTCACATAATTTATGATTGTCTGAACTTACACAATTGCTTAATTAATTTTGCTCATCTCCTCTGACTATGACATAGGAATAATGATTTTTGCCTCCCTTTGCATCATTCTTTCCTAGACTTGGCAGAGTAAGTATGCAAACATTTATTTGTTGAAAGTATGAAGGAACAACTGTTTCCTAGATCAGAGCGTTTGCTGTTCCCTTCTTTGGAACAAGTGTGAACATTTTTGTTATGTTATGTACACAAAGGCACGCATATACCTGTGGCAACAAAGTATTTGACATGTTAACCATTGTGTTTATTTTTCAATGTTATTCTCAGCTCACATGGAATATCTAAGCCCTGGTGGAAGGTTTCCCTAGACCATAGAGAACAAAACAAGCTAATTAATAACTTCTGATATTCAAAAAGCCAAAGTTACTGAATAAAAAAGTAAATTTGAAATAATACTTTGTGAGCCAGTTTGCTATGTCCCATATCCAACCCACATAACATTTTAAAAAGAGCATAAAAATTCTTTAGACTAAAACAGGAGAAATTTAAAATTTGATGCTGAGGAAAGGATGGGTATAATTAGTTCCCTCATACTCTAGTGCTGCAGTCCCCAAACCTGGGGCCACAGACCAGTACCAGTCCATGGCCTGATAGGAACTGGGCTGCACAGCAGGAAGTGAGCGGCGGGAGAGTGAAGCTTCATCTGTATTTACAGCTGCTGCCCATCACTTGCATCACTGCCTGAGCTCCGCCTCCTGTCAGATCAGCAGTGGCATTAGACTCTCATAGGAGCTCGAACCCCACTGTAAACTTCGCATGCAAGGGATCTAGGTTGCGCCCTCCTTTTGAGAATCCAATGCCTGATGATCTGAGGTGGAGCTGAGGCGGTGATGCTAGTGCCGGGGAGCTGCTGCAAATACAGATTATCATTAGCAGAGAGGTTTGACTGCACAGAGACCATAATAAATCAATTGCTTGCAGATTCATATCAAAACTCTATCAGTGAGTGGCAAGTGACAATTAAGCTGCATCTGGTGGCAGGCTTAAGTCAGAATCAAACATTATTTTAGTTCGTGAATGTCTGCCCTTTATTTTATTTACCACTTCCATCTGAGCCTGTTTCCCACACTGCTCACTTGTCTCAGGCACAGTTTTGGTAAGCCCACAAGTTAACCCTAGCAAAAATGAGTAAAAAACAAACATTGCTGGAGAGCTTCCTTGAAAATGGGGAAAGACCTAATTATGAGACAGAAGAAGACTCTAAGACTGCCAACAAAATGAAAGCTGCATTTAAAAGAAAATACCAACAGTCCTATTTAAAATGGGTTCCATTGTAACAGGTGATTCACATTCTCCAAGCCCACTTTATATAATATGTGGTGACCGGCTATCTGACAAACCCATGAAACCTTCAAAACTGCTTCAACACATGGAGACCAAGCACTCTGCATTATAAGACAAGCCTTTGGAGTTCTTCAAAAGAAAAAAAAAAAAAAAAACGTGAACACAAAGAACAGAAGCAATTATTGAAGGCCACCACTTCATCAAATGTGTCTGCACTGAGAGCATCACTCCTAGTGGCTAAACGCATTGCTAAAGCTAGGAAACCCTTTATTGTTGGTGAAGAGTTGATCCTGCCTGCTGCCAAGGACATTTGCTGTGAACTTTTAGGAGACACTGCAGTTCAAAAAGTGGCACATGTTCTTCTTTAGCTAGCACCATAACTAGACAAATTGATGAAGTGGCAGAGGATATTGAGACACAATTGTTACAGAGGATTAAAGAGTCACCATGGTACGCAATCCAGGTTGATGAGTCTACCGATGTTGACAACAAGGCAACAATGCTTGTTTTTGTGGGATATATTTTTCAGGAGGGTGTGCATGAGGATGTTATGTGCACTGTTATTGCGAACCAACACCACAGCTGCAGAACCATTCAAATCTTTGAATGGTTACATGTCAGGAAAACTGAATTGGTTATTTTGTGTGGGTATATGCACAGATGGAGCAGCTGCCATCACTGGACAGCTTTCTGGTTTCACTACTTGGATCAAGGAGTCTACGCACTGTGTCATCCATAGAGAAATGCTGGCAGCCGAAAAACGTCACCTGAACTAAACAATGTTTCGCAGGATGTGATTAAAATTATCAACCACATTAAAGTACATGCCCTTAACTCATGTCTGTTTGCACAGGTCTCTGAGGAGGTGTCAAAGCACACGCATCTTCTCTTATACGCAGAAGTGAGATGACTTTCTAAAGGTAGATCACTGGTCAGAGTTTTTGAGTTATGAGAGCCACTCCAGAGATTTCTTTTAGGAAACAGTCACCGCTGGCAGCACATTTCAGTGACAGAGAATGGGTTGCAAAATTTGCTTCCTTATGTGACATGAATTTAACCTGCTCAACAAACTCAATCAGTCACTTCAGGGGAGAACAACAACTGTGTTCAAATTGGGAGATAAAGTGGCTGCCTTCAAAGCCAAACTGGAATTATGGGGGCAACAAGTGAACATTGGGATTTTTGACATATTTCAAACATTAGCAGAGATTTTGAAAGAGAGAGAGCCAGGGCCTTCTTTCTCCCAGCTGATGCATGATCACCTATCTCAGCTTTCAAAAGAGTTTGAGCATTACTTCCTGACCACAAAAGACCCCTGAACAAAGAAGGAGTGGGTCTGTGACCCATTTGTGAATAAGCCAGATGAATCAACTTTGTGCTAGAAGAGGATCAACTGTTTGAGATTGCAAACGATAGTAGCCTTAAAAGTATATTTGAGACAACCTCAAATATTCATACGTTTTGGATTAAAGCCAAGGTGGAATATCCTAAGATTGCCACAAAAGCACTGAAAAACTTGCTTCCACTTCCAACATCTTGTCTTTGTGAACCAAGGTTTTCTGCAGTGACGGCAACTAGAATGAGATTACGGAGTAGACTGTACATAAGCAACACACCTCGGGTGCCACTGTCTCCCATCACCCCCAGATGGGACCATCTAGTTGCAGGAAAACAAGCTCAGGGCTCTCACCAATTATGCATTATGGTGAGAAGTATAATTATTTCATTATATATTACAATGTAATAATAATAGAAATAAAGTACACAATAAATAGAATGCACTTGAATCATCCCCAAACCAATCCCTCCTTCCCCCCAGTCCATGGAAAAATTGTCTTCATGAAACCGTCCCCTGGTGCCAAAAAGGTTGGGGACCACTGCTCTAGCATGTTGTGACAGCAGTAGAATAGACTTACGGATGTGGCTAACCCAAGCAGGTGGTATCAGAAGCAACTATGCTTGGTTACTTATGGCCACAGATTGACATAGCAAAACATCCAAAAAATCCCCATGCCTTTGCTCAGAGATGGTAGATGAATAGGGAAGTATTCTACACCTAAAGGGCCTCTCAGTTAGCATGACATATGTGAGCCAGAACCTGGAGGCCAGTTGCTAACTTGGATGTCCCATGGATGCTAATGGGAATAGTGTACCAGCCTGGGTAATGACAGCTCGGTTAGCTGTGTGGCCTATTGGAGTACGACATAAAATTATTTAAACTAAGACACTACCTGTGGAGAGGAAGGATTACCCATTGAACTTCTGAGATAATTCTGATTTGATGAAGTTTACTGTCAATTATGTGATGGTAAATTTGCCACTCTAGTACGGGCAGTTTCAGTTCTGGTAATGAGAGTGCAGTTTTTTTTTTTTTTTTTGGACAAATTATCTTACAGATAAGAACTATAAACTCACTGAGAGTAATCCAAAGAAGGCTGAAACTAGGGATTGACTTGTGAATGAAGCAAATCATGTGAGATCCAGCTGCATGGATTTACACATCCCAAGGGAGGGCAGTCTTTACTGGATAAGGCTCAAGGCTGCTAAAATTCAAACAGAAAACTGAACTGTTCCATGGCTTGGGTATCAGAGAAAGGAGCTTGGGGCTACCAGAAAGACTAGAACTAGAAAAAGATGAAATCTCAGAAGGACAACTTTTCAGAACAGGGAACTCCCAATCTGAGTTTAAACTCCTATTAAATACTTGACTGACTCCTGAAGTGTATGTGAATAGGGGATATTCTAGAAAGTCCCTAGAAAGAAAAAAACTAGAAGGCTAAGAAATGTGACCAAGGAGTTCAGCTGCTGTTCCCACAGGGGAGACAGAAATTGGAATCCATTGAGTTGTAAGGTCTGGAGAAATGCAGTGGGACTTTCCATTAAAACCATAGAAAGGTCAGACACTTTAAAAATGAAGACACAGATTGGTTGCATGTTAATAAATAAATAAATAAATAAGATATACTCTGCACAGTAAACATGAGAAAGCTGGCATAGCTATGTTGCATAAGATATTCAAAGACAGAGATAATGAAAATCATTTCACAATGACAAAAAAGGTAAACTCACTAAGGAAATGACAATCATAAATACTTAAGCAGTGACAGCAAATTTTCAAAATACATGAAGCAAAACCACATATTAATAGAATTAAAGGTAGACATAGACAAATCCATGACCTAGTTGTAGATTCTAACACTCCTCTCTCAATCTAAATAAATGATAAAGCAAATACATAGAACTCAATAAGGATACAGAAAATGTAAACAACCTTAAGAAGTGCTTTGAACTAATTATCATTTATGGAACCTTATATCCAACAACTTCAGAAAACAATCTTTTCAAGTGCACATGGAAATGTATCACACCATAAGCCAAGTATCAATACATTTTAAAAGTTGAAATCTACTACCATAACTGAATTAATTCAGAAATCAATAAAGGTAAGGTATCTAGAAAATTACCCCCAAATTTGAAACTTTATCAACACAATTAAAAAAAAATCGCAAAAAAATTACAAGAAATTATTTCAAAAAGAATTAAAATTAAAAACATACCGAGATTGGTGGGATGTAGCTGAAGTGTTGCTTAGAGGGGAATTTATAGCTTTAATTCTTATAATTTTTTAAAAAAAGGTTTAAAATCTATTAACTAAGTTTTCCTCTTAATAAGAGAAAAGGAAAAATTAAATCCGAATAAGTGGAAAGAGAAGTAATATGTCTATTTCTTTTACATGTTTTTTGCCAGCCTTTATACCGGTTGATATTTAACATTTAGAATGAAAAGGAAAGCAAAAAAAATTCCTATATCTCCAAAAATAGCATAAAGGAAGAATTAGTTTTATTTAAAAAAAAACAAAAACAGAGAAATGTCAGAGCCATATTGTTCATTATAATCAAAGGCATCATATATTTACATTTTCCTTTTTAGTAAAATTAATAAAATTTGTGTGTTTGCCTAAAAAATATAATACAGTAATGTTAGGAATCAGGCCCATTTTCTCTCAGGAGTGCTATCATACTGATATCAAATATTTCACTGTGCAAAGACTTTTTTTTTATAATTGCATTTAATAATAATGAACAGAATCACGTTTGCTTTTAGTTCAAAATAAAACAATTTAAATTTGACAATATCAATACCCTTGTCTTCTGGGAGATTGCAAGACAGGGTTATGTATTTTCCTGCTCAGTGGGCATTTACAAATTCTGCCTTGTAACCCTGTACTTTACCAGAAATATCACACACTTCTTTGATATTAGAGATATATGTCACCATTTCAGATTAGGTGTGAAATGCAAGGGATAAATGCCAAGATTATTAAAAATTCTTATTCCCCATTTTGTACTCAAGAAAACACTAGTTAATAAGACAAATAAAATATTCTCCATGATTTTATTTCATATTGCTCTGGGTGACTAAAGCATTTTCACTCTACTTTGTCATATTTGTATTAATACCCTAACAAGTTCTAAAGGTGACAATAAGTATCACAAATTCAAAAGCCTATAGGGTCATGTAGGTAACATAAATAAGTGATGGAGTCTAGGTGAGAATAACAGAGAATGGTGGTCACAATGGTGACTTGGATAGCACACACTTTCTGGAGGGACAGCTGCTGCCTAGCTAAGCACAATGCTTCCAGAACTTCTGCATTTTTATAAGAGACAGAGTATCCACATTTTTATGCAAAATCTTTGATTTTTAAACTAAACATTCGAAAATTTTAGATAGTATGCAAGCTAAAGAGAACTCATCTTCTGAGTCAAAGTTATCAGTGGGATATCATTTTACAACCTGTGAAATAAAAGTATATTTCTTAATTTATCTCACTTGCAGTACATCAAGTGAGGGATTTCTATTACTTTCTTTTTTAACTACAAAAACAACAACGAAAGACAGAGACCCAAAGGTTAATCACACAAATAATGAGTAGGTCTTATACTCAAATCTTCTGATTCCCAAGACAGTTCCTTTTTCTCCAAAACATCAAACTAGGCAGCTAATCATCCAACAATGGTGCCCAGTATAAAGTAAGTTCAGGTTAGGGAGCAAATGCAGAAAGCAAAATTTGTCCCCTTTATCTTTGGGCTCCATCTGCCTCTAGTCTTTTAGTGTCATTATTTTTTCTACTTATTCATTCTGTTCCAAATTATGGTTCAGAAAACAAATGGTGAACCAAGTTGCGCTAAGAGATAAGGTACTTAATGATTATCAGACATAATCTGCATTATAAAATGGAATACCAAAGAAAAGCAAATACTTAACTAAACTGAGTTATATAATATTTAAATTTAGAAATTTTATCTACAGGCCAGGTCAGAAGCTGGAGTTGACAGAACGGTTTATAGAACATCGAAAGTTATGAATGCTGTACTTGTTTGGTGGCTGCCATGGATTACATGATACATTGATACCGGCATTGAGTGATGCTTGAGGAATTTGAGATAGAAAGATTTTAAGTTTTCAAAGGTATTCTGCTCTTTCCTTTGGTAGAACCTTTAAAGCTAAAAGAAAATAGAGACAATTGCAGAGAATTTTACAAAATGACTCATTTATATGTCAATTTCAAAGCATCATGATACAGTAACCTTAACAAATAACATATTAGTAACTCATTTCTTCCTAGTTGTTCTAATTTATGGGGTTCTCAGAAAATTTGGAGATATGCATTATGACGGGAAAAATCAGTGCTTAGGAAAGTTCACTACTGACAACTGCTACTATAAAGATATGTAATTCTGCATTTACTACCTAACTGGGAATTTTAGTTTATGATTTTGGGGAAATTTCAGTGAAATTCAAAACAGCTATTAGAAACCATTCTATTTTGTTTCCTCTTCTTCTTATTTGTAACTATGTATGGATCACTAAATTGTTAAGAGTCCTTCAAGTATATATGCCAATGCAACTAACCATTTGGGTATTATATTTGTCCAGTGAAGCCCATCTGTGTTTCTCTGGAATACAATACACAGACTTAAATCTGTCAAATAATCTCTCTTTTCAAGGGCTTTTAACAAGAAGTATCGCAAGGTTGAAATGTGTATTGAAATAATTGGTGAAACCTCACATCATCAAGTCCAGGTGTATTCTCACCAGTATTTCCCCATTTATACAGATGCAATCCAAAATAATGTGACATTTCCTAGCATTGCTTAGAAATAAGGATGAGAGACATAAACATCACCACTGAGAAACATATACACTTACCTAGACCATATATATTTATATAATTGTCCTATTTGCGCTTAAGCAAAAATATAACCAAGCAGAACACTGGGAAGTGTATGGGGAATGGCAGTAGTTCACTTCTGAAAGGAATGATACACTATGTCAATATCTCTGTTTTCAGCAATTTAATCACCTACAAAAGTCATAATTGCTGCATTAATTATTTTCTGAAGCTAAGATTCTTGGCTTGATGAAAATATACAGCCACCAAGGACAAGCATTCTTTCCTTCTACCATGGGGATTGAAAAAAACCAAAAAGCCTTTATACCAAGTAGAAATGTGATTCGGGCCAACAACAACCTCAGAAGCAATCATTTGTCTATAACAAAAAAAAAAAAAAAAAAAATTGTCAACACAGAGAAGGTATAATACCTTCTGTTGCTCTTTGAAATTCTCATCCTTAGCAGTGATTAGACCCATCAAAGTAGAAACAAAATAAGAAAGTAAGTAATATTTTCTAAAAAGAAACCACCTTCCCAAGGAGTTAACCACAAAGTCTCTTATGTAGGAGTGAATGACCGGTCATGTTATTTCTCTTTGATTTGTCAACTTTTAATTCAAATGGTGAAAGTCAACTCTTTTCTATAATTTTTTTTTCAAAGTTTAATGCAAGTCAGCCCAAATTATTGTGAATCGATTAGAAAACACATATCAGATACCCATATTTGCCTGATACTTTTCTAGGTAACAAGAAATGTAGACATATAAAATGTGTCTCTTCCTTTAAGTAGCTTGCCATCTATTAATAGTTGGAAAGACAAGAAGCAACAGACAGTATAGGAGAAAATGTAACATAAGAGTAACAGCTGAATTCAAATGGTGCCAGAAGTTTATTGCATGGGATGTGCCAATTACCAAAACAAATTGA
Organism: Indri indri; assembly: GCA_004363605.1. Lineage (NCBI taxonomy): Eukaryota > Metazoa > Chordata > Mammalia > Primates > Indriidae > Indri > Indri indri. The sequence continues at coordinate 44,252 of RJWJ010005001.1, read as the reverse complement.
TGGACTGCATTACTATTCACTCTTCTAACATCTATTTGTTTCTGTACTCTACACTTTGGCACTGGCTATAGCCTTACTGGGGGAAAAGATCTAGCTGAAAGCATTTGTGTGAATAGTAGATTAACTGGATTGCCTGGGAAATGAAGGCGAGCAGATTTTCTCTTAATTTTTTTTTTCATGTATTATTGTTTAAATTATGAGGAAAGGCTTCCTCCCTTCTACATGATGTTCTTGAAAATATTTCATGAATGATTTCATTGACTTTTCTTCCTAAGAACAGTTTACCAAAAATACACAACGTAAGAATTCTGAAAAAAATTGCACATTAAAATTACCAAGCATGGAAGAAATGAGGTTGGGCAGAACTTTTAAAACATAATTAGACTAGTAACAAAAATAATAAAATTTATTTAAAATATCACACTTTAAACAAGGATATGTTAAATTTCTAAAATGTAAAGAAATGCTATTACAAATAAAGGGATTTACTTTAAAAATAAAAAGATACAGGCTGGGCGCGGTGGCTCACGCCTGTAATCCTAGCACTCTGGGAGGCCGAGGCGGGTGGATCGCTCAAGGTCAGGAATTCGAGACCAGCCTAAGCAAGAGCGAGACCCCGTCTCTACTAAAAAATAGAAAGAAATGATCTGGACAACTAAAAATATATATAGAGAAAAAATTAGCCGGGCATGGCGGTGCATGCCTGTAGTCCCAGCTACTTGGGAGGCTGAGGCAGAAGGATTGCTTGAGCCTAGGAGTTTGAGGTTGCTGTGAGCTAAACTGATGCCCCGGCACTCTAGCCCGGGCAACAGAATGAGACTCTGTCTCAAAAAAAATAAATAAATAAAATAAACAAAATAAAAAGATACGGGCAATTTGATAAAAGGAGATGTAGGGAAAAGTTGAAGCTGCTAATTATGGAGACAAGGTGAAAATGCACAAATATTGGGGGAAGCACTTCTAAGACAAAGTGTATGACCAAACTGAGAGAAGGGGAACTATAGATACTGTGGACAGTGTTAATTCTTTAGCTCCTTGCTTCCTTCAGCTTTGCTAGTGTACTTTGCATTCAGCTGCTGCTGCTTGACGTGAAAATCAATAGCTTGCTGGAAAAATTGTGACTTCCACATTAACATGACAGCACTCCCCTATTTACCAACCGTTTATGAGTAATTTACATTACAAAAACACATTGTAGCAGAACAACTTCAATTGCTTAAAAAAAAACCTTTTACATCATTGATTACCTTTGGATTATCAAAGGGATATTTTTGCTTTATCTAATGACATTAAGATATTAATATTCACAAAAAATTGTCTTAATAGGCTTTCAAAAACTAAGAATGAATGTACTAAAATAAATACTTAGGACCACCATGGTAAATGTTAACAATAAGACATGAACAAAATAAGACTCTTAGACTCCTAAACGTAATATTCTCTTTCTTGCTTCAGTTCCTTTGTTTATGATGCCTTCCCTTTGCCAGACTAAAAACTTTTTTTATTGTATATTGCTATGGTTTGAATGTAGCCCCTGAAAGTTCATATGTTAGAAACGTAATGGCCATTTTAATAGCATTTAGAGTAGATGTGATTAGGCCATGAGGGCTCTGCCTTTATGAATGCATTAACGCTGTTCTTGGGGAAGCAGGTTATCATCGGAGTGGGCTTCTGATAAATTCAGTCCCCTACCTCTCCCTGTGTCTCATGCATGTAGTTCCTTGTCATGTAATGCCTTCTGCCTCGGGATGACCCTCATCGGGTGTTAGTGCCATGCTCTTGGACTTCCCAGCTTCCAGAACTGTGAGCCAAATAAACTTTTCTTTATAAATTACCCAGTCTGTGATATTCTGTTATAGCAGCAGAAAATGGATTAAGACATACATATTTACGGTATATAACTTGATGATTTGGTATATGTTTATATCTGTAAAAACCATGAAGAATTTCTTCCTCTATGAAGCTTACCTTCATTACTCATAGGATGACTACTAAGTTTTGGGGGCCAAAATGTCTACAACAGAATTTAGCATTGCAATAGCTAGAACTCTATGGCAACAGCAAACGGTTTTCTTATCAGACTAATCCTATGGTAGAATTTGTGGCATTGCTTCTAAAAGTTTAGATTTAAACTTAGTTCCTTTTTTTTCCCTAGAAATTCTTTGAGAGAGACAGACTTATTTTAATAATCCAAGTAATCAGCCAGAGTGCACTTCTGTTGCTTGCAACTAAGAGGTTTAAATAAGGGATAAGAGTAGAGATTTTTATTGGTGGTATAGTTGATTTAACAGTAGAAATTTATTTTATAGACATTAATTCATAGCATTTAAATAACTTAACCAAAACACACTATCCATTTCTTATTTAGTTTCCATAACATATAAAAATTCAAGAGAATGCAAATTAACTGAATGGCTTACATATGGTAGTCATTTCGGCATAATCTCTGTAATTAATTTTAATGGAAAATATGAAAAACAAAGATTAATTCACTACTTTGAACAGCCTTCCAATAAAGGTAAGGAAAAAAACAGGGGTGCCTGAAATTACAGAACAAAGAAAAATGCTCCTTCTACCTGAAATGTCCTTTTTGTCCTTATTTATCAACTTTATCTCACTTACCTTTCCAGACGTAGCTCAGGTATTATTAACTCTGGATACCTTCTTAAGATCCGTTAAAAGAGAGTTTAAAAATACTCTTTCTTATATCTCTCTTACTCTATACATATCTGTACTAAAAACTACTTGTCTTGAAAATTGCTAATTTAGACACCTAACTAAACTATTAGCTTCTAAAGATTATGATTTATTCGTCCTTATATCTTGAGTACTTCTCAGAGTTCCTGGAACAGTGTAGCAACTCAATAAATTTTTAAAAAATTGAGTGAATAAATGAATGAATGAAAGGAATCAATATTTTGAAAGCAATAATTAAAAAACAGAAAATCAAATGGACATTGGAATACAACTGCAAGTTAAATTTAATTCAACTGCGGAAATAAAAAATAAATATCACACGAGAGTTTGTATACACTGAAATACTCTGATGGCAAAACTAGGGTAGTTCGGAAAAAGAAAAGTTCTGCAACAGAGATTAGAGCTAACAGATTCAAACAGAAAGCACAAGGGGAAGTGCCAAAGATGTTAAAATGTGGGAAAAATGAGTGGAAACTGTTCATGAGACTTCAAACTAGCCTGTCCTACATTTTTCAAGTAATGGCCCTGTTGAGAGACCTGTACATTTATGAGAACTGGAAGGAAAACGATGTCACTATTTCAATTACTTTATTTAAAAGATTGAGGAGTCAGACGGCAGGGAATTTAACTGACTTCTATATTACTACGCTATATTATAGGGGTAGGGAAACCAAGCAGGAAATCCCAGTTAGAATTTCAATAAGCAGAGCTGTGTTCTCTTGCACAAAGCACAAAAAATTCTTTTGAAGCTATTCTCTGCAATTACGCTCTTGTTGTTGTTGTTTTTGTTGGTTTTGCTTTTGTTATTGGTCCCGGCTACTCTGCAGTCCTAAGGGGCAATAATTGCTGTGGGGAACTTGCATGTCAGCACCAGAAGTCGGATTTACCATATTCCCTGCATAGTAATCCAATTTCGTATAATGGTTAGCACACTGGCTTTAAAGTGGTATGAACCTGTGTTAGATTTCTGCCATCACAGACTACAGCTATGTGGCCAAAAACAAAGTACTCTCTAAATATTAATTTTCTAGTCTGTAAACTGCGAGTAATAAGAATGCTCAATTCATAATGTTTTGAGTAGTAAATGGGAGTTTTCTGCCATGGTAGCTCTTGCTCTCTGTTTATTTTCCACCTACTTTTTTGCCCTTGTCATTAGATGGATGCTTTCAAGGAATATTTTATTGCATGAGCATTCTTCATAAATCTTTGTTGAATCTTCTTCACAAATCCCTGCCCCTATCAGATTCATGATCACTCTGACTTCAAACTTAATCTCCTACAAAGTCTCAGCTAATCTTCACGATATATGTTAAGAAAAGGTACTTCCTGAGGCCCCATTGTGCCCTTCCTAGGCAGAGCCTGGTCAGAAGAGAACTTCTTTGTGCAAATTTATAAAAGACTCCATTCTCTAGGCCAACAGAGCCCCAGGTGTAGAAGGGTGGGCTGGAATGCTGCCCACTGTCACCTACAACCAGTCAGTATCAGTCCTGGATCCAAAACCTATGAGACTAGACACATTTCAGAAGTCAGAATTTTTTAGATCATAGAAAGGTAATTTGGTACATACATGCATATACTTTATAACATACTGGTGGCATCATGGATAGTATGTCATAATCAAACACATTACTATTTCTGCAGCAAATATAAGAATAGTCACATAATAAAGGATAAATGAAAACTATAAATAGCCTCTTGTAAGATCCAGGTTTGCTTCCAAATGTGAGTTTAGGTTGGGTTAAGTTCTACCTGAACACAAAGACATAAATCTCCTCTAATTAATCTATTATTATTCTTAATCTTATTCCTTGAGGATAAGACTTGCAATGTATTCACCTTTGTATTCTCTCTAGCACATATCAGTGAACCTTCACATAGCAGATGCTCAATATATTTGTTGACTTAAATACACACACACACATAAACACATGTATCAAGATGAATAATATATTAAAAACAAGAGAAGGAAGACAACTAAATATTAATTATCACAAACTAACAAATAAGTCAAAATATTTGTATCTCTTTTCTCCCCTTGGCTGCCATATCCCTGGGAAGTATGTAGGTAGCTTAGTAAATAAAATCTGCATTCATTATTTTTCCCCTATTAGAAACCCACATGCTAGGAGCAGAAGCCAGTGCTTATGTGTTTTGCTTCATTATCCTAATAAAGAAGATAAGACTTTCAGGAATTTGTCACTGAATCACAGACATTGAAGCATTATATTCAGTTTCTTTTTTCTTTCTTAATGTTTGTATCTATGCATGTAAATACGAACAAAGAATGATTATTTTAAGCAAACTAAACTAAATCTGGTTAACCCAAACTTACTTTACATATGTTGATACTTAACCTTCATTACATAAAATACGCTTTATACAAGAAATAGATACCACTGCACTAGAACTGATATTTTACGTAGGGGACGGAGTATCCTGTTTTAATATCCATGAATTGTATAAATCTACACATCTTTCTCTCCACAGAGATAGCAAAATGAACCTTCCTGATAGTCTTTGAAGATGAACAATTACTATAAAGAAGTACAGCTATTTTCAGAAGTAGATAGAAACATTGGCATGGTGATAAAATCAAAAGCTTCTAGTATCTAGGTAACAGTAACCCTTATAAAACCATTGTTATTCATTTGGATGATATACAAATAGAGATACATAGCCTTAAAGGGCAACTCCTATACCCACTTCACAATACAGGGCTCTCTTATTTCAAAAGAGTTTTGACTTTAGGGGCAGTTAGTAGTAAAAATAAAGTAATACTTATGAATAAGTAAAACATGCATATATTCCTAGGATAAAATTATTCTGAAGAGCAAATTGGAATGATATCAACCACTAATTTAGCACAATTTAAGGAAATTTCCTGAAATTCCTTTTTGTATCAATTGTCCTAGCTTTTTTACTATGTAGCCTCTAAGACTGTGGATCACTAAATGGTAACATCTTACATGCCTACCCATAGAATCAATCATAAATTGTTTAATACAAAAGATCACTAATTAATAAAGTTTGCCATAGTCTGAGTGCCTGCACTTTGGGTTCTGCTAGCTTGTCTAGGAGGTGGTCACAGCAGCCAGAGGGAGAGAGGGACGGGGAAAACCACTGGAGTAAACACTAAGCTAGGTGCCCTTGTGGATAAATGGTGCCCAATCCCACTGAAAACCTTCTTAGATACAAGCAGATTACACAAACATTCTACCTAAGAATGGAAGGCTGGGTCATTTTTCTGTTAATTTATTTATTCCATTGGTTGAAGAGAGCGCTTAGGGCATTGGATTTATGCTACATTTGCACTTAGATCTATCGAGAGACAAAAGAGAATTCTGCCACGTAGGTCAAGACTATTGTTTATTTAAATGAATGGACTTCATAATCTGTTAATAGTTTTTCTAGGGCATGGAGTCACAGGCTTTGGCCTTTCCTCTCACAAACATATTGTTTATTTCCTTCCATCACTGAAACTTATATAAATTATGTTTTCAAGAATGGACTAGCGGCCAGGCGTGGTGGCTCACGCCTGTAATCCTAATACTCTGGGAGGCCGAGGCGGGCGGATTGTTTGAGCTCAGGAGTTCGAGACCAGCCTGAGCAAGAGTGAGACCCCGTCTCTACTAAAAAATAGAAAGAAATTAATTGGACAGCTAAAAATATATAGAAAAAATTAGCCAGGTGTGGTGGCGCATGCCTGTAGTCCCAGCTACTCGGGAGTCTGAGGCAGTAGGATCGCTTGAGCCCAGGAGTTTGAGGTTGCTGTGAGCTAGGCTGACGCCACGGCACTCACTCTAGCCCAGGCAACAGAGTGAGACTCTGTCTCAAAAAAAAAAAAAAAAAAAAAAAAAAAAAAGAACGGACTAGCTACCATGCTTTAGATACACACACAAGTGCACACCCACGTATAGTATGCACACAGCAGTTCCCCTTTTTCCATGGTTTCTCTTTCCATGATCAACTGTGGTCTGAAAATAGATGGTTACAATACAGTAAGATATTCTGAGACAGAGAGAAAAAGAGCCAACATTCACATAACTTTACAGTCGGCCCTCCTGATCCAGGGGTTCTGCATGCATGGATTCAATCAACTGCAGATCGAAAACATTCAGGAAAAGAAACGATGGTTGCACCTGCAGTCAACATGTACAGATTTTTTTGTCATTAGTTCCTAAACGATACAGTTTAACAACTATTTACAAAGAGTTTATATTATATTAGATATTATAAGTAATCTAGAGATGATTTAAAATATATGGGAGGTTATACATAGGTTATACGCAAATACCACACCATTTTATGTAAGAGATTTATGTAAAATCATCTATGGATTGTGGTATCTGTGGAGCATGGTGGCTCTGGAACCATTTCCCACAGATACGAAGAGATAACTGTTTATTGCTAGAATGATTCTATTTTATTATTAGTTATTATTGTTAAGCTCTTACTGTGCTTACTTTATAAATTAAACATTATCATATGTATTTATACAAGGAAACATAGTATATATAAGGTTCAGTCATATCTGTGGTTTCAAGCATTCACTGGGGGTCTCAGAATGTATTTCCCAAGGTTAAGGGGTGACTACTGTATAAATAATCACACATTGCTCAAAGAAGAGGATGCATTCTGGGAAATGAGCTGTTAGGTGATTTTGTCATTTTCTGAACATCATAGAGTGTACTTAAACAAACCTGGATAGTGTAGCCTACTACACACTTAGGCTATGTGGTATAACCTATTGCTTCTAGGCTACACACCTGTATAGCATGTTACTGTACTGGATACTGGAGGAAACTGTAATGTAATGGTAAGTATTTGTGTATCTAAACATAGCTAACCATGAAAAAGGTACAGTAAAAATATGGTGTTATGGTGTTAATCCTACGGGACATGTAGTCCGTAGCTGAATTAAATGTTGTTATGCAGAGCACACACAACACATACACCCCTATATATGTACACACACACACATATATATTCCTGTGAATTTATGCATATGCTTTTTGACATTATTATTGAAGAAGAGAGGAAGGTCCTCTCTCAATATTTTAAATGAAAATAGAAAGTTTTTGGTTGATGCTATAACCAAGGGCTCATGCACCTTCTCGTAGGTGCAAATGATCTGGTTGTGCTCTTGTAGCCTGTCCACTAAAGAACGTCTGTTGCCGCACCCCACCCACAACCCAAGAAGGACTTTTGAAGTAAAAAGATCTCACTAGCAGAGGACTGAGAATCCAATAAGGGCAATAAAGATCAATTACTAAATATTAAGTAGAAAATGAAAAAATGAATTTGCATGATAATCAGTTCTACTGATGTCTGGCAAGGAAAAGACAGGCAGCCCTAATCTATAGAGGGGGAGCCCTGTGACGGGGAGCCATTGAATAGTTTAAAGGCCACGAGTGTCATGATTAGATTTTCATTTCAGAAAGAACGCTTGGCTTAGCTTCAGGAGAATGTACTAGAAACATGGGAGTGAGGCTGAGGCGGGAGATCAAAGAAGAGGCTAGTGTGGAAATACGTGCAGGAAGGCTAAACAGCAGGTGCAGGCAGTGGGAGCAGAATGGAAAGGAGGGGGAAGATTTTAGGACTACAGGAAAATTTGGTGACTGACTGAAAGTTAGGAATAAGAGAAAAATAGGCCTCTCAGATACTTCCTGATTTTAGCTTGCATGGCACATGGTAAAGTGGCAAAGCAGACATTCAAATCCATCTCTTCAGATTTCCAACCTGGTACACTTTCTATTAAAGCAAGTCTTATCGCCCAATTCTCAAAACAAAAGAAAGGCATGTGATTTCTTCTTTCAAAATTGCTTATTTGCTTTATGTTTTTTCCTGCTTATTTAAAAAAAAAATCTAAAGGAGACTCACAGGTAGCTTTGTTCAAATTGCTCTAATTCACTTGATATTTGGATGAAGTAATATGCTTGAATTTATTTTCATGTAATGGATTAACTTGTCTAGCCAGCCAATAAATGCAGCACTGGGACTCTGTATATTTCTCCCAGTATTATATTATAGCAACTGACAATAATAACAGTAATAATTATCCAATTTCAAGATGGAGAAGTACCTTTGACCTCCATTTGATGCCCCTGGTCTATCTAAGTCTGATTCAGCATTGATTTCTTTCCCAAGGAAGTTGCTATAATCATGTTATGGCTGATTTATCACAATACGCTTGCTGGCTAGTGATTTCTCATCTTGAACTTACTTCTCTCATTTTTTTTTTTTCTTCCACTAAAGGACATATTGAAATGTTCTGCTTTTTTCAAAGCCAGGAGAATTCTCCAAGTGTTTTTGCATATTTCTCTCAGTGGGTGGTGTAAAGTGACCTATGGTCTTCAAGAACCATCTTAATTGCACTATGCTGGCAGGGCAAAAATTAAAAGTAAATAAAATAAATAAAGCTTTCTATAGGAAATCCAAATTAGATTGCAGATATGGTAATAAGGAAAGAACATATGCTCAGAAATCGTTAGGTTTAGGTTCTAGATTTTTCCACTAAGTATGTTTGTGATTGGAGTAAGTCACTTAATCTTTTTGAGTTTCAGTGTCTTTGCTTACAAATTATTTCTAGTGGAACCTATCCTGCATTCAAAATTTTCATACCTAATAATTTTAAGTATATCCAAAACTTGTGATAATAAAAAATATAATGGATAAATCATTATCATAACTTAGTGTAGGGTTCAATGTTAGTACATCAGTAAAGACTTATTTATCATTCAGGAAGGGTACATAAGTCACTTCTGGTAGACTTTAAACTCATATTGTGGGAGGAATGTATAAATGAAAAAATCTCTAAAATTATCAAGTGCCAAATCCTTCACTTTATAGATGACAAAAATGAAGCTCAGAGATGAAGTCATGTGACCAAGCTTCACACAATTTATCCATCTCCCTTTCAGGGGACTTCAAGTCAAGCCTTGTAATTCCTAATCCAAACCCTTATCATCCCTCATCCAAATAATTAGCAGTTGAAACACGGCCATTAACAAGGAAATTAATCATGATAGGTCAGATTATGCTGTGCAAACAACCCTCAAATCTTGCTGGTATAGAATAACATTTTTTCTTCTTCATTCATGCGTTGCATCTGCTGTGGGTTGCCAGGAACTCTGTTCTGGTTCATTGTCACTCTAGACCCCAGGCTGACAAAACAGCCAAAATTTAGATTTTTGACAGTCACAATGAGGAAAAGTGAGAGAAAAAAAGCAAAGTACAGTGTGGGTCAAAAATTTCCTCCTGCAAGGGACAAGTCATTTTTTGTCCTATTTCACTGGCCTAACAAGTTGCATGGCTACACCTAACTCCAGTGGATATGGGAAAGTGAAGTTCTACCACATGCCCAGAGAATGTGACATAGTCAAATAAATATAAGTAATAATACCATAGCATGGTTAGCAGGTAGAAAAGAGAAAGAACATATAAAATTTAAGTTTGTTCTCTAAAATATGTAGAGAATTTAGGCAATGTTCTCCTGAGTCAGATTTATAATGCCCAATTCTCTTACAGTTTGTCTCAGGATTTCTACATGAATCAAACCTTTAAGGAAAACAAGGTGTGAAGTTCCAAAAGTTTAGCAGAGTCAATGTGTAAAGCAGACTTCCTACACCAGTTTCTTGCTGGCCAAATTCAGTCAGGAGATGGGTTATTTGGCCCACATAATATTTGTTAACGATATTTTTAATGGATATTTCACATACAAAATTTGTTTTTTGGTTTTTCTTGAAAAATCATAAGATCTGGTTGGACCTGACAATCATTCCTCCGTGACAAAAGTTGGTTAGACTGACTAATATTACTTGTGATTAGGATCAAGAGCTTTCTAGTTTGTCACAGTCCTTACAACTTACTGTTTTCTTACATCAGGATTGTGCCATTTATTTAATATATGACCTGTTAGAAGTTGCTACCTGTATGCCAAAACATGCTGTCCCCTTTTCGGGGGCTGAAAGCTAGCTTTCTGTGCACTTAGGCTACATGACTTAATCCTCTCCAGTAAAATATGAATGGAAGTAATGCGAACGATTTCCTGACCTGGGCCATGCACATCTTCAAATTTGTGCAGGAATTTAGGGTTTGCGCTCACAATACACCAGTTAGGCAATTCTTAGATATATATTTATTGAAAATTTTTAGGAACCAAATCATTACAACTTCCTGTAGCTGGGGCAGTATGGAAGGAGTGAGAAATTCTAGGTAGAGAGAATAACAAAAGAAACCTAAAAGAGATATGGGGATACACACCCGGGTGGTTTGGAAAATGCTAGTTGAATCAGTTTGGCTGCATTTTAGAAGAGGAGTAGAAGAAAATTTAAACTAGATTGCAGAGAAAGAATTAGTGAATTTTGGAAAAATAAAAATTATATGATCTTTCATTTGTTTTACGGGCCATGGCATTTAATATCACTGTAGATTATAAGTAGGTAAGTCTGGAAAAAGTAGAACACTTAGGAAATACTACAGGTTTACAATTGAGAGACAGTAACAGTTACCATTTACTGAGTATTTTATAAGTCCTGGGTCCTACACAAATCTCTTTGTAGGCATTATCTTAATAAAATATTTATTTTACACACAAGAAAACTTTAAAATGCTAATTAACTTAGCCAAAATCATATACCTACTAAATGGTGGATCTGGGATTTGAACTCAGATAAATCCTTCTTCGAAGTTCATACTAATTAACTACTACATTTTATCGTATAATGCAGTCTGAACCTAGGTAGTAGGGATAAAGGAGCAGACATCCGGGAGATAAGGAGTAGCAATAGGGTTTACAAATAATTTAAACTTTATTGAGATACTACTAAACACAAAACACTAGGCTTGAAATGTAAAACATTGTTATTGATTACCAATAAATTTATAGTCCAGTAGGAACTTTGAGCCAGAGTCAATGGAGACAATGGTCAGGCCATAAAAACATTACTGTGTTTCCTTCCACAAAGGATATTGTGATGACTGGTCTTCAAAGATGGCCCCTGATGAACTCCTAGCATCTACATTTTTGTTAAATGCCCTCGCACGTTGAATTTGTGCTGGCCTTAACATAGGATTAACCAACAGAATATGGCAGAATGGAAGCCTTGCTTGCACTTGCCTAGCCTTTAAGAAGACTAGCAACTTCTGTTTCTTTCCTCTTGGGAAGCTTACTTTAGGGAGTGCTGAGCTACCATCTAAGAAGTTTGGCTGCACTTCTGGAGATTCTACATGGAAAGAATACATAGAGAGACCACACAGAAAAGCCATGTTGAGAGAAGATGCCTTCAGAATGCAATGTGATGCAGAGAGGCCCAACATTCCTAGAATCTCAGTCAAGCCTCCTTATGAATTTGGCCCCATCCACCACTTAACTACAACTGAGCTGATCCCTAACAACCCACAATAATGACAGGTAACAAATGGTGGTTGTGGTGGCTGTTTTAAGCCTTTAGGATTTGGGCAATTTTGTTACACAGCAAAAGATAACTGAAAGAGGAGTATTATAAATCTGATATATTGAAAAAAAAGGCAAAAGGCACTTCCTTGAATTATAGGAATAGCATGGCTAAAATAGCAACAAAAACAACAACAATAATACAAATAATAATATCAGGCACATTTTATTCAAGCCCTTGATTGCAACACAACGTTATTATTTCATTGTGTGCTACTCTGAATTCAGATAAAAGAAAAACATATCATGTAGCACTTGAAACAAGAATATCATATCCTTCCTATTATAGCATCATGCATTGGCTCCTAATCCAATGCACTGAGCCCATAAGGAGGGTTAAAAATTGTTCCCCCAAACCAATGCTATAAAAAACTCTCCTAATTTATGCATTTCATCTACTCTAATTATCATCATAGTTAGAAATGGCATCCCTTCACGTACAACGAAATAGTCTGTTCAGACAGCTGTCCAGTTACTTCAAATTCTAGTCATCCATCATATAAATCTGCAGAGTGGCATGTGTTATTAACCCATTGCTTAAACGCTACCTGGTTTTGTGACTTCAAACTATAATTGCTGGTCAGAGGACATTACTACATTGGGTTCTATTTCACTGCCTAAAATAGGTGAGCCATATGTGGACAGAAGGCTTCAGTTCACTCTGTTGCCAACCATTCATGAGATGCAAGTGAGTTGTGAGAGGCAATTTCTTCCATAGAGTTGACATGTTAGAAATACCTGTGGACTGAATGCATGAGCTCCATGAATCCACAGCATATTCATTTTGAGAAAAAATGAAGGGTTAATTATTAGTCCTAGGTGAAAGAAGATCTGACTTGGGCAAGGATGTAATGTTCCAAGGGAAAAGGAATCTGACTGACTAAAAACATGGCTTTAGAAGGAATGGTGCATGATAGAGTCATAAACTTTCTATAAGTAAATTATCAAGAGGTCAAAGGCCAGCACAATATGTGAGAGTTATGAGAGTCTCTTCCTTATACATGAACAACTCTTGTTATTACTACAGGATTGTGGGCCTAGAAAGGGCTATGCTTATACATATGCATAATTTATGGGTAGAAATGGGCATTACTACAGGTGTGAAACTTGGAAGGTCACTGTTGAATAAAAAGGCTCTGAAAGTTTACTTTTTTCCTCCAAGATTTAGTATAGAAGTAACACATACTTTTTGTCAACAAAGGCATACATAGCCACATACACAGAGAAAAATATCTATAAAATAAAAGTGAAATGCTTCTTTTATTTGTTCCCACTCACATTTCCACTACCCAGAGGCAATTAATGTTAACAGGTATATAACTTCCCAGACATATTTATAAACCCATGAAAGCAGATATACATATTTTAAAAAATGTGGGGTTATATGATGTATTTTGTTTTGCAACTTATGTTTTATAGTGACCAGTAATCTGTAATGGACCTTCATTGGTGTCAGCGCATACAGAGCTACTTCACTTTTTAGATGGTTTGTTGTTATTCCAAAGATTGGGTGAAACAATTTATTTAATGCTTTATCTATTGATGGACATTTATGTAATGTCAAACTCTTATGTGAGTATTTTCGTGGCAGGATAATAACATTAATAATATTTATCATTGCAATAGCTGACATTGTCATGTACTTACTGTGCACTAGGCACTATGCTAAATGCTTCATGTGACTGAGTGAGCACATAAAGCAGAAGCCTAATACTTCCTTTTGAGGCAAGTATGATAATTGTCCTTTTCAGCTGGAGAATTGGAGTCTGGGAAAAGTAACACACTTTGTCCATGTGACACAATTAGTCTCAACAGAACCCTGATTTGAACCCAGGTTTGTCTGTGCCTAGATTATTAGATATTATACAAAACTGTTCTAAAAAATTTTTAATAGAATTATTGAGTAAAAGGTTATATCCTTTTAAACTTTTGCAGTATACTAATTCCAGTTTGGTCTACTCAAATATTTAGTGTTCTAATTTAACTACATATATGTAATTAAAATCATATACAAGATCATATTTTAACTTAGAAATACTGACTTTTCCCCTCTTTCATTTCACAGAGCAGTTTTGGGAGAGCTCATCTCATACGTCATTGGCACTAGCGTCTTCATAATCACCAGAACCACTCTGGAGCCATCTTGCCTAGCTTTTCAGCACACACCATTTTCACTTTCATTTAAGCTGTAGGTGATATAAGACTTTTTCAAACTAGTATGAATCTGTCCATGATAATTTAATCCTTAGCTCAGAGTAGCCACTCACATTTTATTACAGCCATCTTTTTTCCTGTTCTTCATTCTTCCTATAGGTGTAACATCTGCCTTCTAAAATGTAACTACTTACTGATTTGTCTTTGAAAATTAGCATGAAACCTTTAATAAATACAAAAACACATAGACTAGTAGAATGCACACCTAGCGTCTTAACTTCTATTTTGCTTAGGCAGCTTTAGGGAGGTTCCTGGTTCTAGAAAAAAATTTACTAGATCCAGTGAAGGGTCAAATGATTACACATGCGCGCGCTCTCTCTCTCTCTCTCTCTCTCTCTCTCTCTCTCTCTCTCTCTCTCTCTCTCTCACACACACACACACACACACACACACACACACACACACACACACTGAGAACCAAACCAAATCAAAACAAAGCAGAAACCATAACTGGACAGCTTTGTCCTATCTAAACTTGCTTTATAGAAAGACAAAAAAACAGGAGTAAAGTCATATACTACAGTTAGTTCACCAGATTAAGAACTACTGGTTTAAAGTGATTAAAGCATCATCAGTGTATTGATCAGTTAGGGATTTGGGTTGTAAGCCACAGATACCCACTCTAATAATTTGAGCAGAAAAGTAGTTTGTTACAAGACAGCAAGTAGCTCATGTAATCTCCAGGAGGGCTGGGGATCCAGGCTTGGAGGTTAGATTGCTTTATATGCATATAATAAACATGTATAATAAATTACATTCAATTTATTGTATTGAAGAAATAAAATAAAATCTACAACTCACACTGTAGAATTGGTCCTATGATAACTCCATTGTTCCTACCAATGGGCACAGATGCACTCACTTCATTCTGTGTTTGCCCCTGGGCCCTGCTACTAAAAATACTGCTGCCTCCAAAATCTGGATGAGGCTACTGCTGCCTTTGAAAACTGGGTAAGGCAGAATGATATCTGCCAGACTGGATTTCTATGTAGTACCTATTTTTTCATGACATTGGCTTTCTGTTCAAAATCTAGGTACCTGGTCTGATTGGCAGTCTAGGTCATCTGTCAATGCTACTGTTA
Organism: Indri indri; assembly: GCA_004363605.1. Classification (NCBI taxonomy): domain Eukaryota; kingdom Metazoa; phylum Chordata; class Mammalia; order Primates; family Indriidae; genus Indri; species Indri indri. Next base: position 28,805 of record RJWJ010005001.1, on the reverse strand, counting down.
GGGAGGCTGAGAAGTCCAGTACATGCCATTCTCTTGGTTGGCTCACGAATTCATGTATGAAAGATGGTTCAGGTGCTGGAGCTAGCAAAATAATAAAACATACTCTCTGCTGTGTCTCAGCGGAAGGATCTTATCACATTATTATTCATTCTATGCTATAATATCATTTAGAAATAATGACTCTTTTTGTTGACAAAAAAACAAGATTTTTTTCCTATTAAGGATATTCACAATCTTAAAATTCTGAAAATGAGTAATTGTAGAACAGATTGCATGTAATTTCCAAGATGGTTACAGTAGATAAGAGGTTGACTTTAAACTTCTAGAAGAAAAGGTTGTATAAACATTGGATCATCAGTCTCATAAAGGAATTCTATTTCCTGCACTAGAACTGGCAAAAATTTCATGAGTGGGAAGCGTTCCTATACATACTGTATCAAGCTTTTTTATAATCATAATATTTGGAACGTCTGTGGTGCTCTCCCCCTTGAAAGTACTTTAACAAACATTAGCTATAATTGTAAAGAGCTTTAGGATCCTTAGGGATGAAAAGTATTGTATAAATGTGCCATGTAACCATGACTATTACTTCTGTACATTGCTGAATAAATTATCAGAAAATGAGTAAATGGATTTCAGTTTCATGCACTTGAATGTTAATTGGGAAGAAAAATCTTCTTTCACCGGTTTGGAGATGACAATTATATCACAGTCTATTTGCTTTAGCAGGTATTCACTCTTTGTTAATCTTGACAGATTATAACCTCAGGTGCACTCTGTGTCTGGAAGTCTTTGTGTGTATCTTGACACAAGGTTTAGTGTCAATTCCGATGTTCAGTCTGCTGTGAAGACATGCTACAGTATCTCCGGCCTTGCTATATATCACTCTTGTACATGTATCTAGACTCTGCTGAAGCAGAGAATCTAATCCAAGTGGTTATTACTTCACTGAGCAGCCATAATGCTCTGTGACTTTTGTTATTGTTTGGTGATGGATTTCAATAAAGAAATTTAAAATACTATGTTAACAATTTTTTAAAAATATCACATTTTACACTTTTATTGAAAGACAAGTTTATTAATAGTTGTTTCTTGGTAACATACCTAGTACAGGTTGTTGACTCCTGAGGTTTAATTCTCATTCCAGGAAGTTTAATTTTTAAAACATAGCATTCAGTATTTTAGCTTCTCTTAGTTTTTCCAGGCATGAGAATAAATCAAATAAGCATATGGCTTGACTATTTTAAAGGGATTTAAAAATTTTTCTAAAGTGCTACTTAGTCTCTTTCCTTCAATTCTAATATCCAGAATAATTAATACTTTTTAACATCTCTCCATTCATTCTTTATTTTTATATTGAGCAATGCTAGCATATAACCCAGTATGGACCTTCTAAACCATCCCATATTTCCACCATGTGTCAGGAAATTCAGTTGTATTTCATTTAAACAGGGATAAGAATCCTCTCACTATGAAGACTCATATAGAAACCATTTCTCTTGAACCATCATGGGCTGTTGCAACATGACTTTCTTGAGATTCAGCCTGGCTTTTGGTCCTTTTTTGTGGATGAGTGAAACAGACCTGGCTTCAGTAGAAATTTCAGCTATCAGAAGGTAACAGCAGCTAAGGAAGATTATTGTCATGTTTGAATGTGGATTTAGAGTGCTAAAGCTTCTAATTTGTAAAGGGAGGTCAGAAGTACAGAATTTGTTTAATAGTGACAGTTAATATAGTTGGAAAATAATAGCACTACGCAAACACTTCCGTGGACAAGATCTGGTCTGAGATGGAAAACTACAAACATGGTTTTCCATTCTTCCTTGACACGCAGCACCCCCACTTCCATTACAGCTTTGACACTCTCCTTTTTCTTTGCTTGAAGGTTTCCTTTTGTTTTTTTTGTTGTTGTTGTTTGTTTGTTTGTTTTTGTTTTTTGAGACAGAGTCTCACTTTGTTGCCCTGGCTAGAGTGAGTGCCGTGCCGTGGCGTTAGCCTAGCTCACAGCAACCTCAAACTTCTGGGCTCGAGGGATCCTCCTGCCTCAGCCTCCCCAGTAGCTGGGACTACAGGCATGCGCCACCATGCCCTGCTAATTTTTTCTATATATTTTTAGTTGTTCAGATAATTTCTTTCTATTTTTTTAGTAGAGACGGGGTCTCGCTCTTGCTCAGGCTGTTCTCGAACTCCTGAGCTCAAACAATCCACCCACCTCGGCCTCCCAGAGTGCTAGGATTACAGGCGTGAGCCACCGCGCCTGGCCAAAGGTTTCCTTTTGACTTCCCTTGCTTACTCTGCCTGAGCCCCAAGATTTCCAACTTTGGCATTCCTCTTCTGCGGCTGCACTCCTGCAAGCTCACCCCAACCTGGTAAAGGGGTCACCCACAGCCACCACTTAAGTTGAGGCAAGTGGTACCTTGTGCTTGAGCTCTTATGATAGTCCTTAAACCATTTGCTTTGTCTCCAGTTTCTCTCTACTTTAATACAACCTTCCCACAAATGACAGACTAATCTTTCCCACAGTGGATTTCATTGTATCACTATCTTGCTCAAAATCCTTTAATTGCTTCACATTTCATACAGGAAGAGGTTTAAAATCTCACATTAATAAATTGTAGTCCATCACAAGGGCTTACCATGGCCCAATCACTGTACTAAGTGCTTTACATACATTATCTCATTTAATTATCGCATTGAGGTAGATATTATTATCCTTATTCTATGGATGAAGAAACTGAGGCTAATCTCCCGTTGACCTCATTTCATATAATAAAAAATATATAATCCTACAATGGCCTGGAATCATATATTTAAAAAAGAAAAAAAAAATTCAATTCCTATCCCAGCTCTAAAAATTACTAGCTGGGTATCTTCTAGAGAGTCACTTAAACTCTCTAAGCCTCATCTTTATCATCTAGAGAATGAGAAACACAATACCTATCCCTCAAGGTTATTTAGGATAAAAAAAAAGATTTAAATATAGTACTCTACCAACATGGGTTGATATTCTTAGCTTAAAGCAAAAGGAAACTTTGCATCTCTTACTAAATTAAATGTCTAAGAATACAGACTTAAATGTATGTTTGTGGAACTGAGATTGCCTATATATTGTGATTTCAGGTTGCTCATATGACCACTGTAGCTCCTCCCTCTCTTATCCATTCAACACGCATTTATAGAGTGCATTCTACATGCATTTATGGCAAAGGCAGACATTAAGGACGATTTTCTGTTTTCTGTCATAAGAATTAGAGGAGGAAGAGTGTGTTTGTAGGGGAGACGAGACTGAGTTCAGTTTTGAACATGTTAATATTTGTAATACTTCAGTTGACATCTAAGAGGACTATCCAAGAGGGCAATCTGCTATAGATTGCCACAGTTTAGAAGAGAAAGCAGAGTTAGAGATGAAAATGTGAGAATTTTACAAGTATTCATTTTTAACTTCATGCCCTAAGACAGAATAAGAATACCTGGGGAGACAGAGAAATAGAAGAATATGTAGACAGAAGTCCTGAGTACAGCATTTAGAGATCGGGTAAGAAGGAGGAGCCAGAAACGTAACAGAAAAAAAGGAAGCCAAAGAGGCAGAAGAAAAATCGGTAGAACATGGTGCCACGTAGGAGGTTGTTTGCAACTACACTGCAAGCTTCAGAGGTGTCAGGTGTAGAGTGGATTGACAAGGGGCCTTGGGATGAGGTGACCTGAAAGGTTCTGGTGATCTCTGAAAAAACAGGTATTGATGAAATGGGGGTATAGCACACAGAAACCATTATTCGGTCACTACCTTCCTTATAGGTGAAACTTCCAGTGCTATGCCCTTTTAAACTACTGTTTAACATTAATAGTTGGTTGTGGAAAAAAAAGTCACAGAAAATATTGATAACCTGAAGGGCCATGAGAGAGTTAGGGACTTGGGGGAGTGTGTTTTTGGATATTTAGCTAGAAGACAGAGTGAGGGCTAATAGCACTGATAATGCTAATGACAAAATCTTATTATATTTTTGCCAAGAGATTGACCTGGTTTTAGTTTTCTGAAGTTTTCATAACTGCTAAAATATGCCTCATTTCATGCTAGTGTTGAAATAGCCTTTATCTTAGAAATCAAACAAGGGAGACAAAGCTCACTTAAAAGTTTGATTCCTCAGGGAAAATGGCTAATCAGCAAAATAGCATTTTCCTTTCCCTCAAGTGTATGATATCCTGATTTGATTTCTAAATGCTATGGGTACCATCAAAATGCTGATGAAATCAGCACTACACACCCTGCCTTAGGGGCAGTCCTTATACCCAAAACTGAGAAGCAGTGGAAAATAGGCTTGTTCACAAATCTTTCCTACCCTTTTCTCTTCTTTTGAAAAATTTCACTGCTATTGTTACTCTTTATTTATTTATATTTTTAAAGAACGTATGTTATCTGCCATGCACTGTTTCGGGGCTTGGGACATAGCAATCAACCAGAGGCAAAAATACCCTGCTCTCATGTTGTTCATATTCTAGTGGGAAGTAAGATATTATTCCTATTAAAAAAATCATGCATACCCCAAATGTTACTTTGTGAGAGCAAGTAAGTACATGTCCCAAATTATAATTCATTAATATTTATTAGTCCATTAGTACTAGTTCCTTGTCAGATTATCTAGCTGAAACATGAGAAAGTGTGAGCCCATAGAAATGAGAATAGAGATAGGTAAGTTTTAAAAGGAGGGATAGACAGAATTTTGAAAAGATCGAAAAAATGGCAGAAGAACAAGGAGATTAGATCATTTTCTACAATTCACGGCAGTTAAAAACACTGAGAATTTGGTATTGCTACTTTAAGATGGTGGAGGTTTGAGGCAAACCCAACCCCAGTAATGTCACAATTTTGCGAAAAGTTTATGAAGCTGAAATACATTCAAAACACCACACTCTTTTCAATGGAAATATAGACTCAGTCTATCCAAGACTTAGCGGACTGGAAGGAAAAATAATAAATGACATCTAAACAATGTGTAACCGTAAAAAAAAAAATAAAGTGTCAAACCCTCCAAATATTCCATGTGGAACTGATCAGGTATTTCTGAAATCAGGGGAAACTGTCTAACAAAACTCTGTCCTTGAATATTAGTAAGCTCTTAGCATATTTTCAAATTCTCATTCCTTTCAGATTTGCATATTGAGAAAATGATTTATGAAATGACTTATGCTATGAAGACTTTAACCCAGTCTGCAAACAAGAAAGCTAATTAGTGGCAATAATTTACTTCTGGTTGGAAATTCATAATTTGCTGGGTCATGACCCATAATTAATATATTTTCTGTGTTTCTTTCTTTAAGATAATTGATGGTGCATATTAAGTGTTGCTTTAGGAAAACTTGCATCTTAAATGCAATTAAAATTAAACCATAATCTTGTATAGGTAAATTATGTTAGATAATTCAAATCAAAGAATCTTCAAATTAATGTTTCATAATAACAGTAGAAGAATTAAATGTCTTATTCAACATCACACTGAATAAACATAATCGTACAGAAAACACACTTCTTTGTTTTCTGAAATGGCATTAAAATATATAGCCATAACACATCATTGCTAGAGAGGAAATATTTGCTCAGGTTATCAATTAGTGCAGTACATTTGAAACTAGTAAGAAAAATTATTTTTATGGAGTTTCTTCTTGTATTGGGAAAATTTTAAAACTAATAAGAGATCGAAAAATAAATATAATAAAAATACTTGTACCTAAGACTCAGAATTGCCCATTGTTAGCATTTTATATATTTGCTTCATCTTTTTTTAAAAAATAAAATATTAAGAGAAAGAACTTGAAATTGTGAAGGCATATAATGAAAATATTGGAATAAAGTCACATGTGCCCTCCCACAGAAGCAACTATTATTATAAATTTAACTGAGTCTATTTTTACAACTTACCATATAATTATTATATGTATATTTATACATGATCAATCTATGCTGTGAGCATATTTTCTAAAATATTACATAGATAGTATTCTAGCATATACATTATTCTACAGTTTGCTGTAACTCAACATGGTTTTTAATTCAATCAATGTGTGTAGTTCCTTGTACATTTTATTCCTGTTAACTTTAATATTTGCCCATTTACACACACACACACACACACACACACATACACACACACACACGCACGCATGCTCTTTTAACTTATCCATTAGGTAAATGATGGACATTTATGTGCTTTTCTATTTTTGCTATTTCAAACCATGTAGCAATAAACATCCCTATACATATATTCCTTGTGAACGTACATAAATGTTCCTTTAGAGTACAAAATGAAGGTGGAATTGCTGGTTATGTACATATTCAATTTTACTGATACTGCCAAAATGCTTTCCAAAGTGATTATTTCAATTCAACCTCCCACAAGCAGAATTTGAGAGCTAGCCAAGTCATTGCCAGTACGTGATATTGTCAGACTTTAAAATGTTTGCCTATCTGATTTTATTTTACATTGTATTTTATTTTTTTCATTTTATTTTTGTGGCTATTTTGTATGTCCCTGATTATTAGTAAAGCTCTGAATTGCTTCCTAAATTAATACGTTATTTGTCTTTCTCTTTTGTGGCTGGCCTGGTCTTAATCCTTTGTCCATTTCTCTGTTTCTTTTTTTAAGAAGACTGCATTTTATAGATTATTTGCCTTTCCAAAGCATTTGAAAAAGAAAAATATCTTTGATAAATCGAAATCAATACAAAGTGTAAGCAGTAAAGTTATAGCCTTTCATTTAGCCTCATTTGCCTCCCATTCTGCCCAGATCCGAAGTAAAAGTTCTTGGGAGCTATGAAGGTTTTATAGAAACAGGGCTTCATGCTGCAAGGAGTCTGGTATTTGCTAAAGTCCTCAAAATAATTTCATTTAGAACCTAGAGGCTTTGCACAGGAATTGTCCTGTCACTTACAAATATGCCCATACTAGCACTGACATTGCTTCTAGCAGTCCCTTTTAGGAGGCTGCAACCAAGTGAAATCTGGCATATGTCAAAGTGATGGGTATGAAGAGATTCAGTGCTCTTAAATAACATCATTACTTTGTAGGGACTGAACCTATACAAGAGTTTCCTGCAATCTGATCCTTACCAATAAATCTCTCGCAAATCTCCACATGGTCTTCTCACGATTGTTGTGGAGATGCAATTAAAGGGAAGAGTGAGGACACACAGGGGAATTTCCAGAGGAGACTGGACGGGAGAAAGAACTTGAAATTGTGAAGGCATATAATGCAAACAGTAAAATATAGAAGATGAGAAGTAAAATAAACAAGTGGATAGTGAAACATTATATACACAATTGCATGTATAAATATACATACATACACATGTATACATATACATGCACATTTTTATGGTTCTGAAATCTATCAACATGTGTGAAGTGTGTTTTTAATCAAAATTATGGTTTTAAAATCTTTCAGTGTGTGTGTTCCCATGTACGGTTTATTTCTGTTACCTCACATATTTTCATATGCATCTGCGCCCATGCGAACACATACAAATGCATCTGTGACTCTGAGGACTTGTTCAGCAGAACATGAATATCCAGCAGACAGTTCAACAAGTCTGTAATATTTACATCCAAATTTATTTCATTTGCCCAAATGAATCATTCTTTACATAACCTATCTGGAAAGGATTCTTTTAGTCCAGAATTGTCAATATGATTAGAATTTAATATTTATATAACCCTAACAATGCACTAGGTACTGCAAAATTGATGAAATTGGAGCAAAGTTGTAACTTTCACATTTATCCATCTAAAGATAATATTTTCCAACCTCTGGCTACTGTACTTTCAGGCACTGGGAAGAATCTCTATTGAGGTTGATTTCTAAATATGCAAAGATTAAGTTTGCTGGCTTATATTTAGACAGTAACTACATAGGTTGCATGACGAGAAGAATAATAAAAATGAGGTGAGAGGAAAACTGGAGGTGGAAGTAGTAACAATGCCTTACATTTTTGGGAGGGAATAGAAAATAGGAAATCAAACCCAGCACTGGAGAATGAAAGAGTTTTGAATAAGTTGTTATCATAAAAATCAATTCAATGAATATTCATTAAGTGGGTGCTTTATGTAGTCTAATGTCACCCTGATTTCATTGGATCAATAAATCAGTTGCTTTAGAAAAATAATAATACACATTAAAAATGTTGAAATAAATCACCTGAAACTGTCTTCAGATATTTACGTGTTAGTGGAAGTTGATGATGTAAGCTTCCATTTCCACCTTCCAGTGGAAGTGAAGGCAGGACTGGGGACATTGAGCAGGGGATGAAGGGGTACAGAACAAGGAACCGGGATTTGTTTGGGAGAAAGGTTGATCAGTAAGGGACAAAGGAACCAACTTTGAGGATAATCCAAGATAAACTCTACGTTTTTTCCTGTTTTAAAAATAAGGTGTATTATTTTATCATTCTTATAAAATCTACATATTTTAGGAGTGAAAAATGGGAGTATAAGGAAAATGGCCCCAAATTCATACCACTGAGGTGGAACCCTAATGAAATGTTATATATTCTTCTACTCTTTTTTCTGTGAGCACGTGTGGGTGCATACAGTGTCTAATAGGATTTAGTAAACATGATTTTCTATAATTTGCTTTTTTAGGTAACTTTATAAATATATACACATATATGCCTGTGCACACACACACAATATTTCCAGTCAACAAATTCAGATTTGCATCATGTTATTAAAGAATGCTAGATTACACCATAGACTGTATTATATTTTGTAATCCATTCTTATTGGGATATTTTTTGCTGTTATAAACAATGCTTTAATAAGCATATTTATATAGCTTTGTATACTTTTTTGGTTATTTTCCCAGTACCCTATGTATATAATTTTGACTCTGAATAAGATTCTAGTCAAATTAATTTTAAAAATGTACCTGAATAAATAAGGGCAGAAGTGGAATGCATTCAAATAGAAATTTAAAATTTCAATCTATCTGGGTTCCAATTGTGTAGGAACTGATATAAACAGTTTTCCAACAGCACATATTTTAATTAAATAGATAATGCCAGTTTGGTAAAATGATTATTTTTGGGAAGCTTCTATTTGAAATTATACCCCAAAATGCCTGTTGGATATCATTAATAACTAGAGGAGATCCTAAAAATACTAAACAACAGGATAGTTTTGGCATCACCATGCCCAAATTACAAAGGAAGCTGTCTGTCATCTACACAATCTGAACTTTGGTTTTGTTTATTAAGTAAATTGAGTTTAGTCATATGCTCCTATAGTCAAGTTGTGAATTAAGATTTGACCCAGGCCGGGCGCGGTGGCTCACGCCTGTAATCCTAGCGCTCTGGGAGGCCGAGGCGGGCGGATCGTTCTGAGCTCCGGAGTTCGAGACCAGCCTGAACAAGAGCGAGACCCCGTCTCTACCAAAAATAGAAAGAAATTAATTGGACAGCTAAAAATATATATATAGAAAAAATTAGCCGGGCATGGTGGCACATGCCTGTAGTCCCAGCTACTTGGGAGGCTGAGACAGTAGGATTGCTTGAGCCCAGGAGTTTGAGGTTGCTGTGAGCTAGGCTGACGCCATGGCACTCGCCCCAGGCAAGAGAGTGAGACTTTGTCTCAAAAAAAAAAAGAAAATAAAAAAATAAAAAATAAAAAAGATTTGACCCAATATTCATGTGTTAGAGTTAAATCAAATGTCTAACCAATACTGAGATTTATAGGTTTTTTGTTTTGTTTTTGATTTTGTAGTAAGACCTATCCTTTTAAGTCCCATTAATTGTTAGCATTGCAAATTAAAACATTGTATATTAGTCATGATAGGAGGTTTATCCAATCATCAGATTACAGTCACATCCTCTGGGGCAGTTCAAGCACATGTTTTATAATTCACACAGAATTAGCAGAAGTGTGAATTAATTACTCAATAGGAGGAGACTTGACATAGATAAACATTATGAAAAAAACAACACCTAATTCAAAGACATTTATGCCTTATACCAGTGCTATTTGATGGACCAGAAACATCAGGTCCAAATCCTTTGGGCTATATCTTCTCTCTGCTAGAAGCAAATTTTTAACATTTTATAAATAAGTGAGCCTCAGTTTCCTCATCTGTAAAACTGCCTACCTATGCAATTGCCGTGTCATGAGAATTGAATGTGTTGTGCATATCACAGTACATTAAAGTTCTTAGTAAACTCATATGCAAACATTGCCTGTTATAATACTGACACTTACAATTCATCAGGAAAATAAATGCAATCACTCCTATTAAAATCCTTACAAAGTGGCTGGAAAGTTGACTCCTATAACCTAGGATCAGAATATCAAAATCCAATGATAAAGGCTGCATGATGTTCTTCCTTTTGAAAGAAATCTTTCAGGCTGTCAGCCAGTCATTTAAGAGTAGGTAATTTTATTGAGTGCTCTCTCTGCCAGGATATTGAATTCCCTCATCCATCTCAAAAGCTTTGTGTTATCTTTGACTCCTACCATTCCTTTGTGTTCCATGCCTATCAGTTATGAAACAGCATGGGGCAGCATCCATTGCTCCTGACTTTGCCTTTCTGGACTCATGAGCTCAGCTGTATTTCATTTCCTGTCCTTGATGTCCATGAGATTGCTAATTCTATCATTATACAAAAAAGCATTACTTCAACCAGTTTCAAGGTGTTTCTGATCCTTACAACCAAAATAGCCATAACTAGAACACGTCTAGCTTCACATCTGCACACACAGTCTGCCTTATATGAAAACTGTATTATTTGCTTTTATGTCCCCCAAATCCTATGTCTTTGCTTGTGCATTATGTTTTTATTTCCACCTGTTGAAATTTCAGTTCTTTCTAAAAAGTCCAGGCTAAATGATATTGCTTTAAAGAAAGCTTGTTTCATTCTGCTCACCAGGCTGTGGGATCCTGCATTGTCTTATTTTGTTTTGCATCTGTTTTAATGATCCCACACTTTTCTCTGTCCTATATATTACTATATTTAGGTCATCCTTTACCCATTTTTCATGCCTCTCCCTTACACACTAGATCATTGGGTACTTGTGAGCAGGGAATGTCTCTTACTCATTTTTAAGACCTATGTATGTAACATGGTGTGTTAGTCATTGTATGAATAGGTACTTGAAAAAGAAATACATGGATGAATAAATGAAAGAATGAGAACTACATGATACATTACAGAACCCCTTGTAGGAAAAACTTAGAACAGTGACTATGTGTTACCAGGAAAACCTTAGAATGAAATAATAAATGAGCATTGCTATTTCTTTTAAAAGTCCTGCTTTTTAAAAATACTGTAATGTCTTTTTTTGTCCCGTTCTTTTCAGCATTCTGGTGGGCATGGGACCATCTGGGAAGCACTCTGGGATACCAGCAGATGGCAGGACCCTAGCCATGGACTCGACACTAATTTAATTTTAAAAACACATTAATACAACCTACTTTCTGCTTTGGGGCAACATTTCAATAGAAGGCTGAAAAACCGCCAGCAATTGATGGACAAATACCAATGAAAAACTGATAAGTAGCTGTGAAATAGCCAGTTGGAGCAACAACAAAAAGAAAGAAATTTGAAAGGTATTGGATAAGTGAATCTGGATCTTATATTCCACAAGTAAGATAGTCAATATTATTGTAACTCGTTATCATTGGTTAAATTTTCTCAGTAAGTGGTACTGTTTAGTCGAAGAAACCAGTTTATCTATTTTTTTCAACTCAATTATTCATAAATTTTGTTTCCCTAAGGAGACATATGAGAGACAATGGATGATGAAATTTATAAATTGAGATTATATTCAATCTTACACTATTGAAATGGAAGGGAGCTGAGAAGGCCATTTTTTTCTCTCAATTTCCTTCTCACAGAAAGATATTTTCTTGCAAAATCCTTGGTAGGCCATTGCTAACCACCAGGTATGAAATGATGGGTGCATTTTTTATTCAGATTTCTTCCTAGATACCACCTAGGGACTTCTCTGATCAGGCTATCTAAATGAGAGCTATTCTTGAATGATTTGATATAACATTGTTTTATTTTCTTCATAGTGCTTATTACTGGACAATGTAATCACTTTCACTTACAAATTTCTCAGTTTGTTGCTGAGCTCTGCCCAATAGAATGTAAGTTCTTCAAGAGCAAGGGCCTTGTTGAAGTTGCTCACTGATACGTCTAAATTGTCTAGAACAGTTCCAGGCACATGGCAGAAATCCTATTAATATGTGCTACATGTTATTGAATAAAACTAAGATATCGTTAAAACCTATCTTATCTTCTGAGGCAGGCTGCTCTATTCCTAGAGGTCTTCTGGTTTTGGAGCTGAAATCTGTCATTCAATGACTTGTCCAGTTACATCTAGTTCAGGTTTCTATAACAAAGCTACTCTACCTTAAACTTGATTTTTCTAATATTGGAAGACTCAATGAACAAGTTATTGAATCTTAATCTTTTGTCACTCCCTCTGCTAGGCACCCAAACTACAAAGATGAACAAGATTCGATCCCTTTCCTCAAGGACCCTTATCTCTATATATGGGCTACAGTTTTCACTATGTCTTCTTTTTTTCTTAGCTTCACAATTGAATTCTCTTGCCCATATGGCAGTTTTGCATTTAAATGGTGAACACCTTTCTCAAGGAAGATAAGAAAGTGCTTTTTATCTCAAATTGTACAACTTTCAAATGTGAATTATCAATAGCAACCTAAATCCCCTGACTTATACCTCCAAATCACTGTGCAAAATTTCTTTTTTACAATTTGGAAACATAATTTTGCTAACCATTGTTAGAAATATTTTTACCCACATGACTTTAATTCAGTGATATGAAACATATCAGAATTGCATTTATATCCTCTCTATCCTCTATTCCTGATTGTCTTCTTTTAATAAACTTCACTGAGAGAAGATAATTTTATTATTATTATTTTTTTTTTTTTGGTTTACATTTCCAAAAGCATTGCCATATGCATTTCCAAAGGCATGACATGGAGACCTTGATAGCTTACCAAGGGATAAAATTTTCTATAGGCAACACACATAAATAAAATGATTTGTTTTAACTTGCAATCATTATAAGCACTGTCAGTTGTATTTTTCTCTGTAGCAGAATTAAATAGATGTTTTATTCTGGCAGAAATCTCACTCCCCCACTTTTGCTTTTGTCTTTCTTCTGAGAGGTATGAGACCTCCTCTGTCAACTCAGAAGCTCTTACTGTCACTAGGCAGAAAGAAAGCACCTCTCCGTGTATGAGGACTATCATCTGCCAACAGATTTGCCTGTCAACCACCCAAAAGCACTGTCACTCAGTGTCAAAGCACTAACAACAAAGCAATTATCCACACAAAAAAGAAAGAGAATCAGAAGACCTAAGTTATGTAGATAAAACAGAACCAGTGAAAAATGTAACCAGTGCCTCTGAAAACTAAAGTGTTTTTCTCTCTTCCTTCATCTCCCCATATTCTGCCACACCATCCATAAAGCCTTCTCGATTTTTTAATTTGAAGTTTTGCATGCATTTCTGATTATTTTATGAACTAGCAACAAAGTAAATAGTTTTCCACAGAACATATATTCTCTTCTGTCAATGGTTCTACCTTATTTCTAGAAAAATAATAATTTAGAATCAATTAAAATTCAGACAAATATGACTCAATTTATGAAAGCCAAACTGTAGCAGCCATAGAATAAAAGGTTGTCACACAGTGGATAATTTTCTTTCAAACATATTTGTTATGTTAATATTTCAGGGATTGTACTATACAGCCGTTAAAACAGACAAGTACTCATTACTTCAGTGATATTTAAAATTTAAAAAAATATTATAACAATACACAGAATTATCCCAATTTTGTTGGGGGAAGATATATATGCATAGAAAACAAAAGACAAAATATATATGTGAACATGTTAATAGCAATTATCACCAGGTGATGGAATTATGGGTGTCTTTCTCTCTTTTCTTTATTTCTATTAATACCAATGTCTATAATGAACATATATCATTTTATAAGTAGGAAAATAAGGTTATTTTATTTTTAAATATCTTCTTGATAACCACTGTTAACATTTAGGTATATATCGCTCTAGAATTTTTCCTTCACATGCAAATATATATATATTTCACACATTCACTCAAAGAATGTTTATTATGTACTATGTTCCATGCTTTGTTCTAATCTCTAGAAATAGCTGCAAAAATGGGGGAGGGGGCAAAAATCTCTGTCTTCCTGGAGCATAGTTGGAAGAGAGCAGGATAAATGAATAAAATATATGCAGTACTTTTTATTTTGATAGGTGGCATGGAGGAAATATAAACAAGAGAGGAAGAAAAGAACAAAGAATCTATAAAACCAAATGAAAAACAAATAACAAAATGGCAGTACCAATTCCTTACCTGTCAATAATTACTTTGAATAAAATTCTCCAATCAAAAGAAATAGAATGGCTGAATGAATGATTAAAAAAAACAACAACAACAAAACTAGATCCAGCTATATGTTGCCTTCAGGAGACTCATCTAACTTTTAAGGAGATAGACAGACTGAAAGTGAAGGAATAAAAAGGAATTCCTGGCAAAAGGAAACCAAAATAGAACAGGAATCTTTATACTTGTATCAGACACAGGGGATAATTTTAAATGGACGGAATAGATTTGGAAGCAGGAAAAGAAAAAATGAATATTTGAGTTTGATGATTACAGGTATATTAAATAGTGTAACTCTAAATAAAATAAATTTAAACGTATTTGCTCTAATAAGCCCTGCAGGTATGAATCAGAAAATAAAATTAAAGTTTGCATCCAAATACAGTGGAACAACAATTGCTGCTGAACAAATTGAATTTTCTCCCAAGTTATACAATTATTTTTATTTCTGCATTCATTCCACAAATAATTAAGTATTTACAATGTGCCAAAAACTGCGCTAGCTCTGGAGATGTACTGATGAAAAGTAAGATCTGGCCTTTGCTGTCCTGGAAATGAGAGTCTACTGGTAAAGAGAGATGGAAGCAAGCCGATGAAATGAAAACCCTTGACTAGGGTATCAAGATTTTTTAGCTCTATTCATGAATCTATATTTTATTTGCCCTGTGTTTTTGGCCACATGATTTCCTTTCTCTAGACCAAATCTCCATGCTTTATCAAATGAATGAGCTGGCCCAATATAGCAATCTTTAATTTTTATTTGGTTCTAAAAAAATTTTCATGATTCTATTTGATGGTTTCTAAGACCTCTTTCTATTACCCACATCCATATTTCTCACAGGAAGATAACATGGCCTACTAAGAATACTTTTCCACTGAAAATAATTTCTGACCTTTCTTTCTCCCTGAAATCTATAATTTTTACTTGTCACTATAATAATCATCATTTTTGTTAATATTATTACATTTTCCACACATTGGAATTTGTGCAATATAGTGGGAACATATTCCAGAAAATATAAAATTGATGAAATTATTGAAAATATTCAGAAAATATTTAAAAATGTGGAAAGTTGGAGAGATGCTAAAGGATCATTTACTTAAATTTGTAAATTTAAATTTTTAGAGAATTGCTAGTGTCCTACATTACTATTAGATGTAGATGGAGTTAAGAATATGCCACCCCAAAATGTGCTGCTCTGGCATATTGACTATTTTCTGTTAAAGACACTTGAGAAACAGGAGGTGCAAGAATATCACTCTGACTTTCATGCTGTTTCTTAAAAGCAGGAGATAAAATTTCCATGTTAAAGATGCCCACCCTATAGTATAAGGAAAATAACATTCTTATCAAGGATGGGAAATTCAAGTTGAGAGAATTTTATATAGAATTTATTAAAATAATTTTTCCAGTCCCCCCATAATTTAGTTACTTTTTCACACCTTACTACTCTTTGTATTCAGTATATAAGTGTTCAACAATAATTGCTCTTTGGGTCTTCATTTCTTTATGAAGGTTCACGTACTACATAAAATTTATATTAATTAAATTTGTGTCCTTTTGTTGATTTGTCTTATGTCAATTTAATTCTCAGATACCCCTAATGGGGTATCTTAGCCCATTTTATGCTGCTATAACAGAATACCACAGAATGAATCATTTATGAAGAACAGAAATTTATCTCTCATTGTTCTGGAGTCTGGGAAGTCCAAGATCTAGGTGTTGGCATCTGTTGTCTGGTGAGGGCCTTCTTGCTGTTTCCTCACACGGCGGAAGGTAAACAGGCAAAAAGGAATGAACTCCTTCTGCCAAGCCCTTTTGTAAGGGCTCCTAATTCCATTCATAAGGGGAGGAACCCTTAAGACCTAATTACTTCTTAAAGACTCCAACTCAATGTCATTACAGCAGCAACAGCTGAATTTTGGAGGGGACTCACTCAAACTATAGCAAAAGGTAAAGGTAACATTTTGCTTTTCCTACACAGACATCTGTTATTAATATAGACATATTTATCCTTTATGTATTTATAGTTTTTCAAGTGAATCTTATGAAACTATGAGAATATGATCTTAAAAGAAAAAATTACACAATGCCATGAATTTTAATTTTGGTCCTCTTAGATAAGTCATGTATAATTTTATAAATTGTTTATTATCATGAGAACATGAGACTATATAAAGAATAGAATTAGAATAAACATTTTGTATTTGGAAGATTTACAAGATTTAATGTTTAATAGAAGGTAAAATTTTTATTAACAATTAGTGAATTTGTTTATATAAGTCCTTTGCCGAAAATTTTAAAATATAGAACACATTATATAACTTGTGCCAAAAGTCTGAATTATGCTACTTGATGTTGAGAAGTAGTGGCACAATGTCTTTGTGAGTAAAACTATAGGAAGAAATATAAAATCCTTTTATGCAGAGTTGATAACATACTGAAGGATTTTTGGCTTTTTTCTTTTTTAAAAAAAATTTTCCCTGGTGTTTACTAGTAGGTTTGGTTTAGTCATTCTGCTTTGAAGACAAACATGTATTCTGACTTTCAAAATTAAATAAAAAACCCAATAAAATGGTCCAGGGATGTGATAAAATATGTGACCAAAGACCAAAATCTTCCCCAAAAAGCTTTCACATCAAGAAATTCCATACTCACTTTGTTAGACTACTACATAGTAGGATTAGTCAATGTTTTCTGTTTCTTTTCCAAATTAACATTAAATATTATGTAAAGATTCTAATTTCTAGATGGAGATTCTAACTCTAAGCCAGTTTTCCCAATAAGAGGAGGAGGTCAGGGATGCAACAGTGATTTTCAAGAAAAATCAGATTGAAGGTATGATGGCGTATCAAATAACCTCGTGACCCTAGACTATATGCATCTTTTCCTGGCATAAGCAAGTATATTTTATTCATCTTTGATTGCCTGTCACTCAGCACAATGCTGGCACATGGCTCAATATTTGCTATGTATTTGTCACACTGAAATTTCAAATGGAGTTTGGAAATAAGGATACCCTGGTTTTAGTACAATTTCTACTATCAAACTAGCTATTTGAATTGATGGCCTGTATCATAGTTTCCTATCCTAAAATTATATTAGTCAAGTTATTTTGCAGGAAGAAAGCACCATTTAAAAATCTCAAATGACAAATATATCTTTCTTATTTGGGGTAATTCAAATTAAAAAGGAACGCACTTGCACATACTTACATATATACACTGCAGTTACTACATTAAAAACAGTTACTTATATATCCCAATACTTATGTTTATGGGTAGTTTTGGACTGATATAAAAATTTCCAGAATGAAAGATTATCTTTTATTTCTTCTTTTTCCAGGGCATTAAAAATGTATTTTCAAATTATGAGAGAAGCTACTGCTATATTTTATAAACTGAAAACCTGGTAGAATTGTGGGCTATAAATAATTTTATATATACTTTATGTAGTGTTAGAAATATATACTATATCAATTTCAAGTTGAAGAAAGCATTATCTTGAGTTTATTCCAAACTTCATAAAAGTTGCCTGCCAGACATCTTCATTGGAATGATGATAATGATAATGGTGTTGGTAGCAAATGCTTATCTAATCCACCAGACCCTGTTCAAAATGTTTTACACATCTTCACTCATTTAATTCAAATAGTCATCCTATGAAATGATTGGTATTTCCATCTTACAGATGAATAAACTTAGTTTAAGAAACTTGCCTTGATCAAACAGCTAGTAAGTGGCAGAGCTGAAATTTGATCTGATGAATTCAACTTCAAACTCTATGTTCTTATCCATTAGAGTAATGATGTCAATGTTAATATGATATGTACGTCCATGAAAAATACTAAAATATATTAACCACTGGTAAATTTTACAAAAAAACTTCATTTTAAAGATTAACTAACAATTTGGTTATCATAGAATAGGTAGTTAGAATTAAAAATGGATTTTGAGGCTAGCAAAAGATTATATCATTTCTTGGTGCCTAGACTTAGAATAATTTAATTCTTTAAGAATTCTAAGACAAGAATGATTAATTTCAGATAACCCTGCCAACTTAATTTTGAAGCAATGAATATTAAGAATAAATATTTCTCTTTGCACATATTCATTTAGAATGATCAGCTTGACAAAGTGCCAATTTCAGTTCACTTGATAATTATTAACAATTTTACTGACTGAATTTTGTGTCATTTAATTCTGTTTTAAAATGAAATTATACTCTTATAGAGCTTTTTCAACATCATCATCATCTGAAGGACGTATCAAACGTGTTAAATAAATGCAAGTCTAAGCTATAGACTCTCAGAATCAATGAGAAAAAAAGTTAATATTTACAAATTAAGAACTTCTGCATTCCAGTGCGTATTTACTAAAAGCCAAATTGAAAATGGAGAAAACTTATGTGGCCTTCTTCCATATATAAAGATGACAGTTGTGTGAATGAGGAGAAAAAGTTAACAAATAGGTCATCGGTAGTGAATCGTGCTTGAAATAGAAAGTAAGACATGTTAACAGAGGAAAAAGCCCAATACTTGGAAGGATTTCAGATTTTAAAAAGAAAATCTTGTGAGTGCTCTCTGACATTGTATAACTGGAGAGAACACATTGACATTCCTGGAGAGTCCTTGATAGAAAAGGATCAGTTTTTGAGGTAGACTCCATATGGTTTTGTAATAGTTTTGAAGGGGTCCCGAATATGCCACTCTGGCAAAAAAAATTATTTCGAGCTGAAGGCAGTTGATTTCCTGAAATCCCTTATCTGCTTAAAAGTAGAGCCTCCCAAAAGAACTAAAAAGAACTCAATTGTCATAAATGCCCTCCCTAGGAGCAACTCTAATTACCTCAGAGAAGTCAGCACCATACCCAGACATGATCACAGAAGTATTATATCCCTCATCTATTCTCCTAAGGGCTCGTTCATCTTTCCCAAAAGTCATTTGTTTTCCCCTGAATGCCCTTTCTCTCCCTCACCCTTCTAAGAAGTCATTTGTTTTCTTGCACATGACTTTCTCCCCTCCTTCTTCACCAATTAAGATGGTATATAACCCTCAAATTCTAATTGATGCTTTGAGTTACACTTCTTTGTGAACTCTCACATGTATGTATGTGATTTAAATCTATTTTTTCTCTTACTAACAGGTGAGTGTGCATTTAATTCATGGGGCCCCAATATCCAAACATAAAAGAGTAAAGAAGTTTTTCCTTCTAGACAGTTTCTTTTTGTCCTTCAGTAAAATGGGCCAACCTCACAGAAAAGTTGACTAACAAAAATTGGGGGTCCGGACCTCTCCCTTGCTCTGCATTTTACTGTAGCTATCCCTATGAGAACTTTTGTACATCTGATTTGATTTTATTTTAGAGTTGTGTGTCTGTATGTGATGATTTTTTATTTGTTTTATTTTGTTTTTGTGTGTGTGTGTGTGTGTTGTTTTTTGCCTTATCTCCTGCACTTCCAAATCTAATAGCTAGAAATATAAAAGAAGTCCAGAAATTATGTCATGTTTAGTGCATATGAATGGGTTTCTTAAGAGTCTTTGCCAATTTGGGTATCTCCCAACTTGGAAAATCTCCCAGATGGGTGCACTTAAAAAAGTTATGTCATTCTCCAAGTTGTTGTTGACAAATGTTTCTGTGGATGCTAATAGACATAAATGCTATTTCTTATTTAGACTAAGTATAGACGTGCAGCATTTACAACAGCACATTAGAGATTCTTATCAGCCAGGAGTGAAGAAAAGCCTGGGAGAAAGGCAGAAACATTACAATTGTATATAGCAATGAATTCATGTGTGGGCTATGCCAAGGTATGGGTTTCTGAAGGATTCTAGCCAGAGCTCGGAAGTGGGACTGTGTTTGTGTGTGTGGGAGAGGCAAACACACATATCTGAATTTTAAAAATAAAATAAAATGTACTCCTAATTTAAATTATGTTAATTGTTCCTATTATGAAGG
The DNA here is from genome assembly GCA_004363605.1 of Indri indri. Lineage (NCBI taxonomy): Eukaryota > Metazoa > Chordata > Mammalia > Primates > Indriidae > Indri > Indri indri. The sequence goes on along the minus strand of RJWJ010005001.1, from coordinate 8,419 downwards.
GTACAGATTAAGATTCATCCCAACAAAAAATGAATCTGTGGGTTTGCTAATCCAGTTCTTCCCAAACTGTACTCGGAATGCTCACAGTCTTCACTGGGTGGCGGATGGGAAAGAATGAGAAATGAGGACAGGTTCTCATCACCTGAACTAAGGACAGGATTTTCTACAGACACACACAGTAGAGAGAGAATAGTCCCAGTTCATCATCTTATCCTGAATCTGAGTGGGGAAATAATCCTATTTCTTACAATTGGATTTTTTTCCATTTTCTCTTGCTTCATTCAAACAAACATTGGGAAAGAGAATTGAAAGGGGGAAAATAGAAAAATTATGTGAATTCAAGCAGAAATCCAAAGAATACAATTTCTAAAGCGCGATAATTCCTTTGGAAGTTCAAGGTTAGAAGAATATCAAACTGATCCAAAATAAGACATGTATTAATATTTAATATGATTTTCTCCTGTCCCTGTGCCAGTCAGACATTTGGTCCCTAGCGTGATATTAATGAGACTATAAGCTCCTTGAGAGAGATACTATGTCTGGTTTATTTCTTCATACCCCATGGGAACTACCTCAGTGACAAGTATTTAGAAGGTGCTCAATATATATCTGAAGAGAGAAATCATAAATAATTAGCCCCATGTTTATCTTGAACAAGGTTGTGCTTCCATTCAAAATTAGTCACTTGTCACCACATAGGTTTGGAAGTCTCTAGATTGTCGATTAATAAATATAAATAAATATAAATCATTATTACATTAGCAAGATTAAACACTAAACTGGCTAGTGGCTAAGATCATTCCCAGTAATAACATTTTCTTGACTTTGGATACATCTTTTCTTATTCATGTGTGTGTGTGTGTGTGTGTGTGTGTGTGTGTGTGTGTGTGCGCGCGCGCGCGCGCGTGCGTGTGTGCCTAGAAAGAAAAAAATGCACTATGTTAGTTTTGGCCATGTTTTACTGTTTTCAGGGTGGTATTTTTTTTTGTTTGTTTTTGTTTTGTTTTGTTTGAAGTGGAGGGGAGTCTGTGCGAAAATGTTGGTAATTGTAAATAATAACTATTGCTTGCTTCAGGTTAAATCACTTACCCTGCTGTGGAACAATTAGAATCCATTTCGCTATTGAGCACAGCGAGGTGCTTAAGGAAAGGGTCACAGGTGGGCACACATGGAGATGGCCACGCAACTTTGCAAATGGCAGGAGCCTTTCACAAGCTGTGGAAAACGGTCACTACCCCAACTCTGGACAAGTAAGTCCATCTCCCCAGGACCTACTCCCCATCTTGGAAACACTACACCGAGTCTTGGAATTTACAGCCCGTAAAAGTGAAACAAGCGATTGCATACATTTTTAAAAATGCTATTTTATTAAATTTTATTTTACATGATAGAGAATGTTGCCAGAGTTTTTTACCTACATGGTAAATCTCTCGCTTTTCTTATTTATTGGCAAATGATGAAAGTCAAAAACAATTCATCACCTGCTGGGGCTACTCGTATATAAAACCAAGCCTGCTGTTATGCGCTGTGCTTTAAATCAAAACTACATATCTAACACACTCCCTCCCTCACACAGCCACACACTCAGAAGAAGGAAAAGGCAAACATAATAAATGTCTTCCCAGAAAAAGAGGCAGTCCCACAGTTAGCCAAAGTAAAACATTCTCTCTCACATTTACCTAAATTGTCCTTTTTAAAGAAGTCTAATGGAGAAGCAGTACTTGCTTCTGATGGCGTCATTCAAGTTTGCAGCCTGTTTCATTTAATTAGCTACTCAAAACGCATAGCCCTGAATAGTTGTCCAAAATACAATGTAAACAGTATTTTTTTCTTCTAAAGAAAACAAAGACTTTAAAGAAAACGAAGACTCTTTATATTTGTGCAATAGGAAAGAAATGCAAGAGTTACTTTTGCTTTCATAATCTGAATCTGTTAAATATGAAAGGTTACATAAATGGTGAGATTCACATAGGTATTACATAAAAATATGACTGTGCTAAATAGAAAAAATGTTAATAGACCTGTATATAGTTAAGAAATATCTATTTTTATTCTACCCACATGGGATACAAACTTCTAAAGCTGAAACCTGCCATAATCCTAAAGTCATGCTGGAATTCCTGCTTGTGTCAGAGGTGTTCTATAAAATCTTAATTTTATAAAGGGAAAGCAATTTGCATTTCCTATACATATTTTGACCAGGACAATGGTTGGTTGAGTGTTATTTTGAGTCCCTGTGGCTACTGCCCATTAGTTCCAGTGGAGAAAGATAATGACTCCCTGGCATAGCAATTTATCACACTACCACTAGGTCTGAATTCCATATTCAGCCACTACACATGAAACCAATCCACAAGGAAGCCAAAGAAAACCAGCAGAACTCTAAAGCCAATCAAATATCTTGCATCAGTTATTTCTGTTGACTATTGCAAGAAGAAAATCTTATTGCTTTAATTGTTTTGTCTGAGAGTCCATCTAACCACATAAATCAAGGGATAGTTCCTCTAACTCATATAAGCCCAGAGGATCTTTTTCTCTTTTATTGGTTAGGACATATAATGAAAAAAGAAAACAAACTGCAAGAAAGTTACTCCAAGGATGGCAAAGGAAGGTCCAGTGTGAATTTACTATACTTACGTTATCATTTTCATTCAAAGAGTTAGAAATTTTTATCTAATATTAACAAAATATTAGCATAGGAGGCTTTCATTTATTCCTTTGTCCAACAAATAGATGGGATCTGTCCTGCTAACTGGGGTCTGGTACACTCTGGGGTTGTAACTAAAACTACTTTCTGAAATAAAAACAGTGAGTTTGGTTTCATCAACACTCTAAATAAAGGGAAACAATTATTTTAATGAGTTAGATTGCTTACATCTCTAAGGATATGGCTGAGACAGCAGCTATTTCACCAAATCCAATCTCTTTGCAAAGCCAGAAGTCAAGAGATTTATCATTGCCAATGCTGGCGATTAGAAAGTGTAATTCGTCAATGCCATTTAGTGGCCAGTGAATGAACGGATAAGACTGATCTGGAAGCTGGCTTTTAATGTTAAAAGGGGAATTCACCTAGACAGATAATCTATTTCTCAAAAGGAATTGACTTAAAAAAGTCTACTTGATTGCACCCTCATCCATTTATTACTGTATTTGGAAATGCCCTATCTAGCTAGTTTCCCAAACCCTAATTCCTCTCTACTAGTTCTCTGACCTTTGAGAACATTTACCTGTTGGAGACATTCTCACAGTTAGCCAGAACACCAGAGCAAGTATAAAATGGAAAGGGGAGAAAGCTTCACCTTTAGGCCACTGCCACTTGAGGAGGCCACCCTGTAGAATTTTCAAACAAATAGATAACTCATGGCTAGGTTAGAAAGAGACTATGATGAATTATGCAATCCTTACCTACATACTTATTTATTCTGTTATAGATATAGACAAGTGATTTAAAAGGTCAGAGCTGGCCAGAGAATAACCTGATCAGCTTTATTATAATTCTATTAATAAATTTTGGTTTCCTATTGAAGTTAAAGTTAAAATTATCTTTTCTGACACTCTTTAGGCACAAAAAATAATTTATCTGAGCATATATGGAAATACATATATATCAGGAGCATACATGGAAAATATATTTCATATTCAGCTCCTTTCACGGTCTTTCAAAACATTTTTTAAGCCACGAGATTACTGATTATATGACTTCTAAAAACCATTACAATTTAAGTCAATTAATTTTATTATTCCTTTTAAGTGAATATGCTCATGTGCATTTCCCAAGTATCTTCTCTTCCCTGTCTCCCTTCTCACACACTTTTCTCTGCCCCCAATCTCTCTAATTTACTATCCAGTTCAATAAATAATTTGTTTTCATGGCAAGTATTATATAATCGTTTGACAAAGTAACTAAGTATCATTCACTATCCTTTCTCTTATTGTGGAGATATTTTCTCTCATGAAACCCACTTTCTAATTTAAATATTCTTTTAAAAGTGGAATTTATACACACTGCCCAACACAAAGCAACATATTTAAACCAGTGTTACTTAAAGAGTTATCCTGGGGTATTTGTCAGTCTGCAAATTGTTACCAGTCTGCAACGTGATAAGATTGTGCTGGGATTCAGATCAGTTATATTGCTAGGCACACTATTGTGTTCCCCTACATTTTTGACATAGCATGACTCCCTCAATGAAGAAAGCAGTGTATGTGCTTACAAATTTGATGCACACTTCATGTCTTGTCATGGGCCATTAATAAGCAATTAAGGACCAGCACTTTGAGTGGCAAAAACCACTTAGGTCTAATTGGTCTTATGTCTAACCTGGTTCTAAAATCTGTCGATTTCATAAATCTATCACTCTAGGGAATTGGAATATAGGCCCTTCTCTGTCTTCTCAGTCCTCCTCCTTTGACCACCATTGGGCGGTTTCAATGCCAAAGTGCACCGTGTCATTCATTCTCCACTTTTTTATACATTCAGCCTATGACGAGCAAGATCAGTGTTCTCATAAAGTTTACACTCTGCTGAAAGCTAACACTAAATAGTCAAGTCAACAAATACATAAACCAAGTATTTTCAGAAAATCATGGAAAAAACAAAACCGAGGGATGGTGTGGCATATGTGTGCTGCTTTGGAATGAGTGTTTGATCTGGGTGCTGGATGGTGAGGAGAAACCATCCGGAGGAGATATAGAGGAAGAACTGTTTGAGGCAGGAAAAAAAAAAAAAAAAAACAGTGCAAAGTTTTAAGGTGTGAAGACTTTGACGTATTAGAAGAATAAGAAAGGGCTTGGTGGGACTGGAGTACAGAGAGCAAGGAGGGGTGGCCCAGGCCTGTACTAAGGAGAACCACCAGGAACACCTTCCTTCATCACACTAGTCATCAAATTGGCATCATCAGTTAAGCAAGCAAGTTTCTTTCCAAATTGTTTAACCCCTCCAATTCTAACTGACAGAATTACTGAGATCAACGAGCTACTAGCATTTCTAGAGTGAGAACACTAGAAAGTAATAATTCAATGTGTCTGACTATCTAAGAACAAAAGTTACTCCTTTAAAATCATTCTTTAGGACTCGGGATTCCTAATCAAGTGAATGTACCTCTGTGGCCTGAAAAAGCATTGCCTGTGGAAATGACATACTCACAAATGAGAAGTTAGACCAGGCCTGGACTTCATTGCTTTAGAGGCCAGACAGATTAACATACACGGGTCAAATGGTCAGGGTGGTAGTGCAGGTCCAATGGCAAATAGCCACCAACATCGTGAGATGATAAGGAGTGAGGGGATCATGGTGAAGTGGAAAATAATGTGTCCTTTCTAAAAGCGCCAGCCATCAATGGAGTTCCCGTCAATAATATCCATGTGTGCATGTGGCCCTAGTGTGGCCAGATCTTCTGATTTGGTCATAAGAAGCTGGAGTTAGGGATTTGGAGAGGAACTCACATGATCATTTTAGAAATTGGCATGTGGCAGAAAACCATTCTGGTCAAACAAAACACAATTTCAGGGCTGCATTAGTCCATTGATTGCTGGTTTGCAAACTTTGATTTAATCACGGGGCTTGCCTGATATTTAAGACATAAACAGAAACAACCCTTCTATTGTATAGTCACTTTTATGAATGGCAGGGGAGGCTGTGTTATTACATTCTTGCGTAATGACAGTTTAAGCTTGTCCTAATATTTTACAAAAGTTACCCATCTAGCAATGTGCAACATCACAGGGATTATCAGGGCTCTAGGAATTTCAAGTTCTTCCTAACATGTTAGTAAATTTGTATCAAATCCAGCAACAGTTAGTCAGCTAAATGATACTTAGTTCTAAGCCAAAGATGAAGATTAATGCCACAAGAATGTATTTTAATGCTTAATACTCTTATTTGCAATACGTATTATTACTTGAATGAACACCCATCTCCTATTTTTTGACAGTCATTAACAAAAACACTACAGGTGACAGCAGCAGATTGCTTCCTATACTGTTTAATTCAACAAAATCATCTCAGTTGAAACAGAAAAAAATACAAAAAGAAAATGGTAGTTGAGTCACTCTGATTTCCATTTTCAATCCATAACTAGCCCCTGATGTCTATTACATTAACCCTCCAGAGAGAAACTGGCCACATGTAATTGGAGGAAGGTTGCTAGGAGGCAGGGTCGCCTGCCAGGGATTGAGTTCCTCCAGTTTCCCTGGGTGGCAGCACGCTAGTTCTGGCTGAACTCCACAAGCTGCGCTGGGCCACTGAACTCTCCTGAATGCTTGGAAATATTATAGTCAGAGACAGCTGTAAACAGTTCATGGGGAAATATCTGTTACAGGAGTGTCAGTAATCTTAGGTACCCCATTATTATCACTCACTAGTCAAGAGACCCTGGTTGCTTTTTGTCACACGTTGCCTGTCTGGTCACCGTGAAATAATGACCATCGGGTTACATACAGTATGAGATGTGTATATGTGTGTCTCTAGGCATGAGGGTCTGTTTTTGCCTTGCTAGTGTTTATTTTAATAGAAAAATTTCATGTCTGACCTACACCTGGCTGCTATCCAAAAATTAAATATAGCAATTTGTTACAGTAATATTCCTCCAGAGTCCTTCAGCAAGAACACAAACTATTTATTTTAAGTTATGCTTAAAGGTGTATTTCATTTTTAAGTCTCATGTCTGGCACACGATGTATTCTAAGCAGCTTTCGCTCTCTTCAGTAGCATAAGCAATTTATCCCAATAGCTTCTTCCTCAGCCTGGCACCTCTCTCTTGGTGGTGTTTACCGTTTGAATAATCATGCCTGAATTTTGTTTGTGATCATTTTATCTAAAAAAAAAAATGATTATACATAGGGAAAGAATATTCCTCCTCCTCCCCTGCAACCCCATCAAGACTTTCTACTACTTCTTTGTGTTAGGAGGAAAAATGTCACAATACAATTTCAAAATAAATAATTTCACCTGTTCTTTAAATGCACATCAATTTTTACTAAATTATTCTTAATTTCTAACCAGATGTTTAAAATACTACCTTTTAGGCAGTGCTTGCAATTTCTATTCTTTTCTTGTTTCCCATGCTGTCATGTTTTTAGGAGTCGGGTGTAATGTACACATTGAGAATATCTGTGGTGCGGCAAATTTTTTTAGTACTTCGGGTTGTGTTTAGATCCTAAGGCTGCTATAACAAATTATCACAAACTGGGTGGCTTAAACCAACAGAAATTTATTCTCACACAGTTCTGTAGGCTAGCAGTCAGAATTCAAGGTGTTAGCAAGACCACTTTCCTGCTGAAGTCTCTAGAGGAGTATCCTTTCTCATCTCATTCAGTTTGTGTGGGCTCCTGGCATTCCTGGGCTTATGGCAGCATAAACTCCGTCTCTACCTCTGTCTCCACAGGGACTTTTCCCCTCTGTGTCTCTGTCTGAAATCTCTTTCTGCCTTTCTCTTATAAGATACCAGACATTGGATTTAGGGACCACCTTAAATCCGGGACGGTCTTCTCTTGAGATCCTTACTTTAATTACATCTGCAAAGATCCTAATTTCAAATAAGTTCACATTTTGAGATTCCAGGTGGAAATATCTTTTGGAGGCTATGACCAAACCACTACAGGTTGATTTAGATTAATTTTTTTAGAGTACCATAGCTATCTTCTGGTTTTTCTTCTATAATTTTTTCTTCTTCCCATTAAAAATATTTTTGTTTTATAGGATTTATAAATGAGCTTCAGCAAGTAATGGTGCCAATTATTTTCTGAACAAACTTCTAGTTGCATTCAATGGAAGAAAAATCATTTTTCATTGAGAGAAAAATGGCAAGAATATATAATTTTCTAATTATATTTTACTGTGCTTTTCATAATACTATTCAATTATTGCATTCTATATGTAATGCTTAAGAAACATACCTAGTAGGATTAAAGGCTAACTAAATTATTATATGCTTTTTCTGATTGAATACTATACCGCTATTAAATATCACACCTATGAACACTATTTAATGATATTGGAAAGTATGAAAAGCTTTAGATAAGGAATTTAGTCCACACATTATATTTGTCTGTATATTTCAATACTTATTATCCCTGGCTGATGGTACTTTATAATTTGTAGTCTTTTTTCTGTTTTCAAATTTCTCTATGATAAGCTGGATTACATTAATAATTTAAAAAATGATTCTTTAAATCCTTCCATATATAGACAATCATTTCCAAATTCTTAATTTTTAGGGTAGGAATGTCTTTTCTTTTAACTATTGTCTGTCTAGACCGATTTGGAAAAAAAGATAAAATAATAATTAGGTTGAATTTGTTTAGCATTTACTGCAATCCTGATCATTCATTTATTTATTCACTCACTGAATGCTTACAATATCCCCGCCCACTACCACATACAGGGGGACACATATAAATAAATTACAGTTCCTGCTAT